>VZZY01008156.1:63484-88138 GCA_013400335.1 Eurystomus gularis
GCTGGGCACCACTGACAAGAGTCTGGCCCCATCCTCTTGCCCCCCATGGGCCCTTGAGCTCTTGCTCAGCATTGCTCAGCTCCCCTCTGAGGCTTCTCTTGTGCAGCTCAGCAGCCCCAGGGCCCTCAGCCTTTCCTGGGCATAAAGAGGCTCCTTGTCTCTCTGGAACTGAGGAGCCCAGCACTGGACCCAGTACTCCAGAAGTGGCCTCCCTAGGGCAGAGTAGAGGGGGAGGAGAACCTCCCTCGACCTGCTGGCCACACTCTTCTTCATGCCCCCCAGGAGACCACTGAAATTCCTGGCCATGAGGGCACGTTGCTAGCTCATGGTGAACTTGGTGGCCACCAGGACTCCCAGATGCTTGTCTGCAGAGTTGCTTTCCACCAAGTCAACCCACCTGTACTTGTCCATGGGGTTACTCCTCCCCAGGAGCAGGACCCTGCACTTGCCCTTGTTGAACTTCGTGAGGTTCCTCTGCAAAGTCTCCAGCCTGCCCAGGTCTCACTGAACAGCAGCACAGCTCTGGTCTGTCAGTTGCTCCTCTCAGCTTTGTATAGTCAAAACTGTTCAATCAATAAGCATGAGTCTTTCAAGTATTGCGTGTCCTGTGTATCTGTCATCTTTTTCAGTTCCATTTTTGGTGGGAATGTGTGGTGCCACACTCACCCCAAATGACTGGAAGGGGCATGGATGGGATCTGGGCTTTAGACTCGCTATTTATACAGTGTTTGGAGGTGCCTCCGTTATGCATCTGATGTGGGTGCATCAAGATTTCTCTAAGCATTTTTCACTTTGCATCTGTGATCTACAGCATCCACATCGAGCTCCAGCTCCTGCGTCCAGCAGCCATGAGTTAGGTTTCCATGAAACATGAATTTGCCATCTCAGATCCGCTATTTAGAAGACCAGCAAAACAGATAAATGGGAACATAAGGTTAAACTTGGCCCAACTAAAAAGAACTACAAACTTCATTTCAGAAGCCATAAAACCAACCGGAATGCTTGGGATGAAAGCCAACAAAAACAGCTTTTGTTATTTCATCTTTGCAATCCAAACGTTGCTGCTGCCATCGAGTATGAAAACCAGAAGGCAGAAGATAAACTCTTGTGTGCCTGTTGAGGCCACCGGATTAGAATCTCCCTCTGAATTTCCACCCGTCTCTACGTTGGGGTAACACCTCCCACTAGAACAGAGTTTTGTACAAAGACCCTTCAAGCCTGTCAACGCAAAATACTGAATTTTAAGAAGATTCATGACTTATTCACATCAATACCAAAATGTCAGGTGGTGAACTTCGGGAGTGTGCGCCCTCTTCATGGAGAGCATTAACACTCCTGAAGTCCTCCAAGCAGTAAGGACAGGCGATGTGTCTGTGCAGGCATGTGTGCATGAGGGGAAGGAGAAGAGAAGCAGCAGCTGATGTTCCACCACGCTTGGCTTCAAGATAAAAGAAAGGTGGTTTGAAACAACAGTGTTACTTGCCATCAAAGCAGCAGATGGAAGGAGTGAACAGGAGGCAGGGATGGACAGTCAAGCCAGTTTTCACTTCCAGAAGTGCTGAGAGTGAGCAGAAGATTAATTATTCACGACTGAGCTACAGCAGAAGAGGAGGAAGAGAAACAGCAACTGCCAGCCTATGCTCAGCTTTCCAGATGCTAACGTGCTCGAGGAAAGCACACGTTTAGTTCCTCCACACACAATAATCAAGATTCTCCAGAATTTCCCAACAATAAGAGGTAGAAATAATTAGGTAGATATTTCTGTCTTATTCAGTACCAAGAGATGGAATAGCCCAGGCCATGAAAGTTCATTTCACAAGGACCATGTCAAAGCATCTCTTCATGGCATGCTCCAATTTCACCTTGCCTACAAAGATCTTGCAGATGACATCTAGATAATTTGGAGCCTGGTAAATCACTTCTGATAGTAGCAGCTCGAGCACTGAGTGACAACCTCACTAGTACCATGGGATCATGTGAAAAACCCTACAGAAATAAGACAGGTTTATTTGGATGATTGTGTGTTCACAGAACCCTGGCATGGTGGAGGGGGTTGGAAGGGAGCTCTGGAGAGCATCTTGTCCAACCTCTCTGCTCCAGCAGGTCACCCAGAGCAGGGGGCCCAGGATTGCATCCAGGAAGGTTTGGAATCTCTCTAGTGAAGGCAAAGAGAAGACCAATGAGAAGACAACACACTCCTGCTGAGGTCCCAAGCTTTGAGCTTTCTTGATGACTCTCCATTTGTAGGGCCATAAGATGGTCCAAAGCTGGTCAGAGCCATGACCCCCTGTATCAAAGGACTCCCTGGTACCTGTCACACTCTAAGCACCACCACTGGGTTTTTCCACATTGGTGTTTTACTGGCAGACATTCAGTGCCCAGGATCTCCTCCATGACTCACTTTATAGTGCAATATTAGCAGAGGACATCTTCACTCACATGACAATAGTCTAAAAATAGAGAAGCTGTTTGAGAAGATGGCTCTGAGCCAGCTGCATCCCGACAGCTGCCTGGAGAGAAGCGCAGGCATCACACAGAAGAAACACCAGAATTATTTGCTCTACGCTTCCATGCTACACTCACTCTCTAGAATTACTCCCTGGAGCAAAGCCACCAAAATTAGATGAATTGGAAGAGGAGTCTGAAGCACTCAGCCATACAACTGTAAATAAGCGTCTTCCAACTGCAAAGAGACTAGAAGTTCTTCTCACTAAGATTTTGAGTTCACTAGATATAAAGAGAAGAAAACTGGGTTTTTTAGACTGAAAAATTGTATAGGCCCCTCCATCCTGTTACAGCGGCTGAGGGACCTGGGGCTGTTGAGCCTGGAGAGAAGGAGGCTCAGGAGAGACCTCCCTCTCGACAACTCCCTGACAGGAGGTTGGGGTCAGGTGGGGGTTGGTCTCTTTTCCCAGGGAACAAACAATAGGACAAGAGGGAACAGCCTCAAGTTGTGCCAGGGGATGTTTAGTTTGGACATGAGGAAAAGTGTCTTCCCCACAAGGGTTGTGAAGGGCTGTGCCAGGCAGTGGTGGAGTCCCCATCCCTGGAGGGGTTTCCAAGCCGTGGAGATGTGGTGCTGAGGGCCATGGGTTAGTGGTGCCCTGGCAGTGCTGGGGGAATGGTTGGACTCAATGACCTTAAAGGTCTTTTCCAACCAAAACAATTCTATGGTTTTTTTCCTGGATGCCAATTCAATATTAAGCAATTTCAGGTTTACTTTTCTGCAAGGTGAACCTGAGGTGGAGAGGCCAAGAACCTGGCTCTGGGGGCTGCTGGAGCCTGTGGCAGTCAGGGACTGAGCAGCCTCCAGGTCCCTGCTCCAGCTGGGGACAGAGACCAGCAAATTATTTCTTGGCATGTAGAAGGTTGTGTGCAAAGCAGCTCAGAGAGACGGGCTGATGTTCCCTGCTGAGAACACCACAGCTTGCCAAACCAAGCAGCCCAGACCCCTGGCAGCAGGCCAGCCCAAAACATAAATAAAATATATTAAAAAAAGAAATCCCCTCCAAGCTCACAGCACAGCCTCCCACCCTTCTCTGAGGTGTTCTGCCCATGAAAGCGCAGGAGCAAGATGTGCCAGCAATGAAAGCAAAGCAGAATGAATTTTTAAAGGGATCTGATGCGCAGGGAATGGAGATGATGGCCTGACCTGCTGAGGAACGGGGATTTGCACACTCCCTACCAGCAGCCCCATCTCTGGCCAACCTCAGCACTGCTCTGCCATGGGAGAGGTGGCTCCTGGGCCAGCTTGGCCACCCAGCCTGATGGGGACAAGGATGTCCTGGGGCTGTTTAGCCTGGAGAAGGCTGAGAGGGGATTTGGTCAATGTTTATAAATATCTGAAGGGTTGGTGTCAGGAAGATGGGGCCCATCTCTTGTCGGTGGTGCCCAGTGATAGGGCAAGGGGCAGTGGGCACCAAATGGAACACCAAAAGTTCTACCTCAACATGATGAGAAACTGTGAGGGTGCAAGAACCTGGCCCAGGCTGCCCAGAGAGGTTGTGGAGTCTCCTTCTCTGGGGACTTTCAAAACCCACCTGGACATTTCTTGTGTAACCTGCCCTAGATGAACCTGCTTTGACAGGGGGGTTAGACTAGATGATCTCCAGAGGTCCCTTCCAACCCCTACTATTCTGTGATTCTGTGATCATCCTTCAGAAGGCAGGAGAAAAGCCCTTGAGCATCCCACCCCTGAAAGCCCCTGGTGTTTCTCAAATCCAGAGACAGGAACCACACCTAACTCCACAGTAACACTTTAGCTTCAAAGGAAGCATTTTGGCTGAGATTTTACAGCTGGAAACCAGAAGATGGCCACAGCTCCCCCAGGGATGGGGCCGGCAGCAGGACGGGCTGGCAGGGATGGGATGGCCGCACAGAGCTCCAGTCACCGCCTTGTGCCAGCGGTTGTGGGAGCACCAAAGGGCTTCTGCAGTCTCTGAACAGGGCATTTTGCACCACAACAGGAGCAGGTCCTGCTTGCAGATGTTGCCGTCCTCATGCCACACACCACGACTTCCCATCATAGCTTTTGCGATCAAGGTACAGGCAGTTTTAAGATAACATCATCTTGTTCATGGCAGCAGGGGTGGAACTAGGTGATTAAGGTCCCTTCCAACCCAAACCGTTCTATGAGTTTATGATCTCACTGTCTGTCTCCTTTCCTTGTTCTGGAAAGGGTTTTTTAATAATTGAGTGCACAATGCATCAAAAAAAGAACAAGGACGGCTTGGGCACAGAAATAGCCTCTGCCTCTGAGAAGCTGCAAGTCTGAGTCTCTCCCAGCTTTCCGTGAAGGATAAACAGGAGGGAAGCAGCTCAGCTTTCAAACAGATGTTTAGAAATTTCAGAACTACTTCTAAACATGTGCATTTTGAAAGTCCAGAGCTAGTTCCCAAGGCCATCAGGATAAAAGCTGGTTCCTCCTCTGAAGGACACAAACTGCATGGGGCCTTTCAGGATGCCCAGTCCCTGTGGGGCTGTGGGCAGCTCTCCTGCTTCCTGAGACACATTCTGGGATCATAGAATGGGTTTGGTTGGAAGAAATGTTTAAGATCACCAAGTACAACCCTTAACTCCACAATGCCAGGGCACCATTAACCCATGTTCCTCAGCACCACATCTCCATGGCTTGGAAACCCCTCCAGGGATGGGGACTCCACCACTGCCCTGCCCAGCCTGGCACAGCCCTTCACAACCCTTGCCAGGAAGAAACTGTTCCTCGTGGCCAGCCGAAACCTGCCCTGGTGCAACCTGAGGCTGTTTCCTCTTGTCCTGTTGCTTGTTCCTTGGCAGAAGAGCCCAACCCCACCTGGCTCCAACCTCCTTTCATGGAGTTGAGAGGGAGAAGGTCTCCCCTGAGCCTCCTTTTCTCCAGGCTCAACACCCCCAGGTCCCTCAGCTGCTCCTCACCAGCCTTGTGCTCTAGACCCTGCCCCAGCTTCATTGCCCTTCTCTGGACATGCTCCAGACCCTCAATGTCCTTCTTGGAGTGAGAGGCCCAAAACTGACCACAGTTGAACACCTTGCCAGGGCTTCCCACTCCCTCTACCCCAGGAAAATCTTCACTGGCGGGGTGAGAGCTGACACAGAAGGATGACTCTGACTCTCCAGAGGTCAGGCCCATGAGTCACCCCAACATCTCCTGATAAGCAGCCTGACCACTCCCACCCCAGAACATCCCTCTCCCACAAGGGCTGTGGTAGCCAGCACCACCGGAAAACCCCAGCCCACAGATCCACAGCGGATGCAAGTTTTTGTTCTGTGCGTTGGCCTTGCTTAGGGATTGTGGGGGAAGAGAACAACCACATGCCTTTGAGGAAAAAAAGCAGGAGACAGTTTGAGATGTGGCTCAGCAGTGTCCCTAGTGAAGACCACGACGGGGAACATGGCCAAGCCCTGGGCCCTGCGTGGCTCACGTTGACTTAAACATCTTCAGACCACACTGTGGGGTTTCTGGAGCCAGTGGGGACTGGGATGCTTCCCCAGGGAGATGGGCAGCCAGCTTCTTCAGGACAACAGCATTTGCAGTTGCCAGACAGTGCTGCTTTCCTAGATGATCTGAGACAGCTTCAAGACAGTCATTACGAGGTAACTGGCCAAGGCTTTCACAGCCGTGATGCCTTCCAGGAGCCATCTTGGGTTTGGCACCAGCCCCTCTGGCATTAACTACAGCAGGGTGACTGCTGGCTTTGAGGCCTCTCAAAGTTTAAGAGAGAAGAAACTCAAATTGTTGATTTAAAAGAAGAAATAAGGTTATTGCTCATCTTCAGGATTGTCTCCTGTGAGGAGCCCATTCCAATCACCTGAGCAATGAAGCTCTTGACACTAATGCAAAGTTAGCAGCAAGATATGGAGACATATATACCATTATTTTGGCTAATTTACTGTAATTAATTCTATTACTATATGATCCAGCAAGCAAGAAATGCCTTACTCACCAGTTTTAGATTTTACACTTAATTTACATCTGCCTTCAACTTGGCTCAAAGTATAGGAAAAATCGGGTTTAAAGTACTTTCTTCGGCCAATGAAGGAAAGCCTTCAAGATGTGCCAAGTAAGCTCACACCATAAAAGGTACTAACATCACTCATCTCCACATGAGTCTTATAAACAAAACCCACCAGCAGCTACTGAACTGAGAGTGACCAGAAGCTGAGTCTCTCCTGGCTGCAGACACAGTAGAGCTCACCCCAAAACCTAGGAATTCTGTGATTCTGTAGTAAGCAAGACTGGAAGACACCTTTATGATCATCAAGTCCAGTCATTAACCCAACACCACCAAGTCCTTGACTAAATCATATCCCTCAGCACCACATCTCCACGGCTTGGAAACCCCTCCAGGGATGGGGACTCCACCTCCTCCCTTGGCAACCCATTCCAATGCCTGATAACCCTATTAGTAAAGACATTTTCTCATGTCCAACCTAAACCTCCCTTGGTACAACCTGAGGCAATTTCCTCTTGTCCTATTGCTTGTTCCTTGGGAGAAGAGACCAACCCCACCTGGCTCCAGCCTCCTGTCAGGGAGTTGTGGAGAGCCAGAAGGTCTCCCCTGAGTCTCCTTTTCTCCAGGCTCAACACCCCCAGGTCCCTCAGCTGCTCCTCACCACACTTGTGCTCTAGACCCTTCCCCAGCTTTGTTGCCCTTCTCTGGACACACTCAGAGATGAGCCCAAGACAAGCTTTTCTGCTTTCCAATCTCAAGAGAAGCTCCCACCTTTGAAGGACATGGTCATGGACCAGCACAAACAACAACCCAAAGGAAAGCCTTGATGCACTCCCAGGAAAAGCGACTGGCAAAAGCCTGTTTAGTATTTTAGCAGCCTGCTCCCAGGTGCTCAGCCAGCTCCTGGCTCTGGCTCACTGGTTTGGTTTCAGTTGCCTCAGAACAAAGCATTATTTCCCTCACCACAATCACTTGTTGAAGTCTAAGAAGTTGAGGCCTTAATAGCGTTAGAGCTACTCTCTCTGTACTTTAGGGATAATTAGAGGGATAAGAACACATACGTAAGCTTTACACAATCTCATTTGTAACTTATCTTAATGAGGATACACTCAGTAGCTGGGAAGGAACTGGTCCACACTGAGCAGACGAGGCACTGGAGGGAACGTGAAGCTGTCATGAAAGCACCAGCAGATCTATGGTGAGAAGGGCGGAGGCTGCCAGCTCCCCTTGCCCAGACATGCATTCACTAGTCCACAGCCCCAGCTGCATCCAGCTCTGGAACCCTCAACACAAGAAGGACATGGACTTGGAATGTGTCCAGAGGAGGCCACAAAAATTATTGGAGAGCTGGAACATCTCTCCTGGAAAGAAAGTTGGGGTTGTTCAGCCTGGAGAAGAGAAGGCTCTGGGGAGACCTTATAGCAGCCTTCCAGTATCCAAAGAGGGGCTACAAGAAAGCAGGGGAGGGACTGTTTACAAGCGCTTGTAGTGATAGGACAAGAGGCAATGGTTTCAACCAGACAAGGGTAGATTTAGATTAGACATTAGGAAGAAGGTTTTTTTTTTACTATGAGGGTGGCTGAGCACTGGAACAGGTTGCCCAGAGAGGTGGTGGAGGCCCCATCCCTGGAGACATTCAAGGTCAGGCTTGATGGGGCTCTGAGGAACCCGCTCTAGTTGCAGATGTCCCTGCTTAGTGCAGGCAGGTTGGTCTAGATGATCTTGGAAGGTCCCTTCCAGCCCAAACCATTCTGTGATTCTATACCAGATTTGCTCCCTGCACTGACCCACCACATGAATCTTGAACCGACAGCCAAGGAAGGAGCTACAGAAGCCCCAGTCAGACCAGCTTGAAAAGCAAGTTGTTTATTCATTGTTAGGTTGTAGTTAGACAGAAGGATTTTTCCCCAAACACTTTAAAACACAAGCACATGTACAACTCTTCCAGTAAGAGGAAGCTCAATCCTGCCCTTGCTGCTCCTGACAATCTTGCAGATTTTTGCAGGGTTATTTTTGAGTTTTGGTTTTTTGGGGGGTTGGTTTTTTTCCAAGCAGTTAACATATGGCAGAAGATAAAAACAACTTCAAGAGAAACACGTTGGGAAATCAGCCCACAGCCAGCACCTAACCACCTACGGGGAGGGACTTACTTAGGTCGTTGTCCATCTTGAAGGCAATGTCCAGCTGCATGATGAAAAGCATGAACTGGAACCAGGGGCTCATCTCCTTGTTGGGGAGGGGAATGTGGACAGCAAACACGATATCGTTGGCTTCGATCTGCCTGCTCACCGCCTCGTCAAAGTCTTTGAGCTTCTCGCAGTGGTTGGGTCCCCAGGGCACCAGCCACTTGGTTTTGTGGTGGTTTTTCCTCATATCAATGCACTTCACTGACGTGTAAGGAACGGCTGTCGTGGGGCTGGGAGCTGTAAGTGGAAGAGAACCACAGTTTTAGCATCTTTAGATATCTTACGTCGTGGTTTCCCCAGCAAAATAGTCAACTCTTTGAAGGCGATTTAAAACAAACGCATCAAACAATTCTCCTTCACAGCTCCTTGATCTTGCAGTTAAGTAATTAAGTTTATGACATCTACAGACATACTACCGACTTTGTAGTGGGATTAAATTAGGATTAGCTGAGGCAGCCAGGATCCGCCCGTTCAGTCTCATACCCACATCCCACCAAACCATACCGAGAGCGGCGGGCTGGCGTTTTTCCTGAGCATACCTCCTCCAAGTCTGCTCACTGGAGCAAGTCCACATGCAAAGCATGTGCCTCTATCACAAACCTACACGGGTGAACTAATCCCAAACCTCGTGGTCCTGCAAAGCAGGGCAGAACTTCCCGCAACGATGTGGACCATGTACAGCTACAAACACTGAAGGTCTTTCTCACTGCTGAGCAACGTGATTTTAAGAATCCTTGGTTATGGGAGAGAGCAGCACCACTTTGCATCTGATCCAGCACCAACATCTGCTGCCTACAAGCTTGCTGCAGCAGCCATCCCAGCCTCAGCAGAACTCCCTCCACAGAAAACACAAAGTTGGTCACATCCACGATGCTCCAAGGAACCTTACTCACCTCCACTTCTAACTACAGAGAAATAATTTGCAGGGACATGTTTCTTCCTTTTCCTGCAAGTCAGACATAAGCTAATGACTGTGACAACAAAAGGTTTGTTCTTTCCAGTCATTTTGGGATGCTGGAGGAAAAGAACCTGAATGGAGATCTTGGCTCTGAAACACTCCTGCACTGCCCCATCACCACAGCAAGTGACGAGGCTTTGTACATGGGCACAAGATACCAACCTTCACTGCACCCCAATAAAGTACAACATCCCAGATCAGACTGTTACATGGGACACTGGGGAGGCCACACCTTGAATCCTGGGGTCAGGTTTGGGCCCCTCACTCCAAGAAGGACATTGAGGGGCTGGAGCGTGGCCAGAGAAGGGCAACGGAGCTGGGGAAGGGTCTAGAGCAGGAGTGTGGTGAGGAGCAGCTGAGGGACCTGGGGGTGTTGAGCCTGGAGAAAAGGAGGCTCAGGGGAGAGCTTCTGGCTCTGCACAACTCCCTGACAGGAGGTTGGAACCAGGTGGGTTCTCCCAAGGAACAAGTGACAGGACAAGAGGAAACAGCCTCAAGTTGCACCAGGGGAGGTTGAGGTTGGACATGAGGAACAATTTCTTCCCCACAAGGGCTGTGAAGGGCTGTGCCAGGCTGGGCAGGGCAGTGGTGGAGTCCCCATCCCGGGAGGGGTTTCCAAGCCGTGGAGATGTGGTGCTGAGGGACATGGGTTAGTGGTGCCCTGGCAGCGCTGCGGGAATGGTTGGAGACAATAGTGTTCTACATATCTTCCAACCAAAACAACTCTGTGAATTAATCTGCAAAGGAGTACACTGCTTGGGCTTTATGTCAATGAGGTAACAGCCCAACTCTGAAACACAAATAGGGATGAAAGCAGAAAAGAAATGCATCCACCTTCAGCCAGAATTCCAGCCTGTAACACTCCCAAATCTGAGAAGGAGAGAAGGCTTTGAAAAGCTCAAGTACATTCCCAAAGCAGTTCTGCCACACAAAGACTTCTTACAACAGCAGCTCTGCCCTGTTTTCTGTATCATTTGGGAAATAAATCTTTTAATTCTATTTTGATGTGTCACAGAGCTGGCAAACCATGGAGATGAGCAGAGCTGGAGCTGCTCCAGTTCCTCATCTCCCCAGCATGATCTGAGGGGCTTCCATGGGTCAAAAAGTGCAGCAACCAGCAGGTTGATAATTTCCCTGTTCCTTATGGATCTATTCTCCTTTTGTCATAAAGGAACTTTTGCACAACAGCCACCTCAACGTATTTTAGTGTCCAGAACATTTCACTGTCATTAAACCAGAACTGCCCTAGTTTCTGAAATACATAATAATGTAAAAGATGCTCTAATGCAAGTGATGAGCATTCAGAGAAGTTGTGGATACTCCATCCCTGGAGGTGTTCAAGACCAGGTTGGATGGGGCTTGGAGCAACCTGGGCTAGTGGGAGGTGTCCCTGCCATGGCAGGGGGTTGGAACTAGATGATCTTTGAGGTCCCCTCCAACCCAAACTGTTCCATGATTCTGTGATTCTATGAAATGAATTAAAACAGAAGCAGCACAGAGTAACAGATAATCAGATAGAAAAATAGATGACTTAATATCAAAGCCTCCAGATAAGAGATGCCAAGGCAGGCTCCAAAGATGCTGAGGGGCCTGGAGCATCTCTGTGCCCAGGAAAGGCTGAGAGCCCTGGGGCTGCTGAGCTGCACAAGAGAAGCCTCAGAGGGGATCTGAGCAATGCTGAGCAAGAGCTCAAGGGCCCATGGGGGGCAAGAGGATGGGGCCAGACTCTTGTCAGTGGTGCCCAGNCCCCCTGCTCTGGGTGAGCTGCTGGAGCAGGGGGTTGGACGAGATGATCTCCAGAGGTCCCTTCCAACCCCACCATGCTGGGATTCTGTGGTTGTGTAGGTCCAGCAGTAAGCCAGCCAGCCTTCAGCCTCCTGTTCGTCTTCATGTTGCCACCACACTCATTCTGACAGACAGCTTAGGACTTCCCAAAGAGATCAGAACCCACCAAAAAAAATCCAGCAGCAAGCACCAACACCCTACCTACAAACTCCCAAGTAGTTCAATGAGCAATGAGAGAAAACAACAAACCAAGACTGAGCAACACCCACACAGCCACCCCCAGCCCCGTCTGAGTCCAGGCCAGGCCCGGGTTCCCCAGGCTCAGCACGCTGACATCCACACGCTACACCCAGATGATTCAGACCTGGCTCCACCGTAATTTGGACACAGCATCACAACAGCAGCTCTCTGGCTTTTTGGGCTCCAAGCCAGGAACCCTGCGTAGCATCTTCCCTAATGTGCCACCTCGGCAGAAGGATGACATCCACGCTCCTTCCTGCGGGCAGGGGAGAGATGACTCAACGCGTGAGTCGGGAGGAAGTTATTAAAAAGTCATTGTTTATAAACTACATTTTTTCAATTTTTTTTTTCTTTTTTGACAGCAATAAGTTTCTTCTAGCTGAGAAGTAGCAGTGATGTTGGCAGAGAGAGTGGGCTGAGAGGGAACTGCTCAGGCAGGAATGCTTCCGGATTCATTCCCGCTCTTGCTATCAATCCATCGGATCATAGATTGTATTGGGTTGGAAGGGACCTTCCAAGGCCATCTAGTCCCACCCCCCTGCAGTGAGTAGGGACATCTCTTACCAGATGAGGTTGCTCAGAGCCTCATCAAGCCTGACCTTGAACATCTCCAGGGATGGGGCCTCCACCATGTCTCTGAGCAAACCTGTTCCAGTGCTCAGCCACCCTCATAGTAGAGAACTTCTTCCCAATGTGTAATCTAAATCCACAGCCCAAGTGCATCACAGATATATACTCTGCTGCATCCCAAATCCAAACCAGGAATCACAGAAAGCTCTTGTTAAACCAGATCCCCAGAAGAACAAATCACAGAATTGTTAGGTTGGAAAGACCTTCAAGATCAAGTCCAACTGTTCCCCCAGCACTGCCAGGGCACCACTAACCCATGGCCCTCAGCACCACATCTCCACGGCTTGGAAACCCCTCCAGGGATGGGGACTCCACCACTGCCCTGCCCAGCCTGGCACAGCCCTTCACAGCCCTTCCCAGCAACAAATTGTTCCTCATGTCCAACCTAAACCTCCCGTGCTTTGTATCATTGATATGCCATAAAGAAACAGCAAAATAGAGCTGGATAAAGCATTCAAGAGACAAACAGAAGGCTGCAGCTGCAGGTCCAGGATCACAGAAGACTTCAACGACATGTCATGAACACATCAATCGGTGCAACATTTGTCTCTTGCCTTCACATGAGCCTGGTGACCAGGGCTAGAGCTACAGCTGTACATGAATATTAAGAATATTGCTGTGAAGTATGCCAGACATTCAGGCCAAGCTCTCCAAACCTTGACAGATCTTTGTGATTTCAAAGGCGGCATTTCTGAATTAAGAGACATTGTTACTTCTACAGAGGAGATGAAGGTTTCTTGCTTTGATGCAACTCATTATAGCCATGAATACGTGTTCTCATCGCTGACTGATTATGATTTTACACACTTGGCATGCTCTGAAGCATCCCCCTCTGCCAAAGTTACAGCCTGGAGGAGCAAGAGACAATTACTATATATATTCCTCATCGGGAACCGCACACCAAACAGACATCAGCACTTGGCTTCCATTACTTCTTTGGCTCCGGTCCCATTAAATTCAAGTGAGTGTTGAACCAAGTGGAAAAAAATAAAGCTTTGTGAGACTGCAGCCAAGTCAACTAGCAGCACTACAAAGTGCTATGCAAAACAAAGCCAGCATCGGGGAACGGCTGGAACACGGTGCCAGGCAGGCTGCTCCCAGCCCTGCTGCCCGGGGGCTGGTGGGCTTTGTGTATGAAATGATGTACAGCAGCCTGGAAGAGATTCAACAGCCACTTGTGCATAGAGTCATAGCATTGTTTTGGTTGGGAAAGACCTTGAAGAGCATCAAGTCCAACTGTTAACCCAGTACTGCCAGGGCACCACTAACCCATGTCCCTCAGCACCACATCTCCACGGCTTGGAAACCCCTCCAGGGATGGGGACTCCACCACTGCCCTGCCCAGCCTGGCACAGCCCTTCACAGCCCTTGCCAGCAAGAAATTGTTCCTCATGTCCAACCTAAACCTCCCCTGGTGCAGCTTGAGGCCATTTCCTCTTGTCTTACCACTTGTTCCCCTGGAGAAGAGACCAACCCCACCTGGCTCCAACCTCCTTTCAGGTGGTTGTTGAGAGCTAGGTCTCCCCTGAACCTCCTTTTCTCCAGGCTCAAAACCCCCAGGTCCCTCAGCCACTTCTTCTAAGACAAGATTGAAGAAACTCTTGCAGATAATTTCCAGTGAGACTTCTCACTATTCATATTAAAAGTAACCATAAACCCAGAGGTACTTCAGCTCAAGCACAAGGGTTTTCTTAAGCTTTGGTCCCAAGAAACAGCAACAGTTAAAAGTAAGATACACAGGGAGGGGCAGACAAGCTGAACTGCTTTCAGTTTTGAGTGACCCAGAACTACTGAGCCTTGTGTTGAACTGGTAGTGGCATTTCACCCAAACATGACAGTGACATAACTCCAAATAAGAGGATTTGAAGGAAACATCTCAGCATACCTTACATCAGAGAGGTCAGAGCCCTGATCCAGCAAAAGCTGCCATGATTTGGTTTCTCAGCATCTTCATTGCCAAGCTAGAGGAGTTCTCTTCTATATCTCCACTGGAATCAAAATTCTTTCACTTCATGTAGACTAAACAGTATGAGCAGAGGAGATTCATCACATGGATGGGACACTGAGCCATCCAGCGCTGCTTCTGACCCCTTTTTATTCTCCATCGCAAAACCCTGGAGCGTTTGCTGAAGTCTGAACATGCTGCCCCAAACACCCAGCAAACAGCAATTAATTCTGAAGAGGACCCAGGGCATCCAGGCCTGTCTGTCACTGGGCCTGTGCTTTCCAGAGCCATTGGGTTACCACCATGCTCCCACGTGTGGCTCCCAGAAACCCTCAGGCGTTTTAATTCCATTCAAGAGGAGTGTAAGGCTGTGACCCACTAAATGAAACTGAGTATTTTGGCTTTTTCAGGGGGGAAACTTAACTGTTCTAGTTTGGTTGCTTAAAAAAAAGTAAACACCATTCCCACAATCAATACAAGCATAATTAACCACAGCACAGAATCATAGAATTGTCAGGGTTGGAAGGGACCTTCAAGATCATCTAGTTCCAACCCCCCTGCCATCGGCAAGGACACCTCCCACTAGCATCCCAAGCTTAATTTTGTTAGCCTAATTTTTCACAGCAACAGCTAGAACATCTTATTACAGAATTACGCTTCCTGAGACAGCATGTTAAAAACTGAACCTGTTCAAAGGGAAGAGCACCATTTGAGGCTAGGACCTCAGACGGTCTCTTGTCCAACCTTCTGCTCACAGCAGGGCCAGCCAGAAGGTCAGAGCAGGGTACTCAGAGCCTTATCCACCAGGTCTTGGTGGTTACAGGTCCTGGGATGCTGATGTGCTGCCCTTGCTGTCTCCTCATCCCCATTGTTATCACTCCACATACAGATTAAATATTAAGCTGCTATAGGGCAGTCAAAGTTAAGTTTACGTGAGGTGGACATTACTTCCAGCTGGATGATGTGCACATGCTACTCACTGAGTACATTCCACCACATAGTCACCATTTTTACTCTCTCTTCCAAATACCCTGAACCTCTGCCCTATATCAAACCACACTTCATTCCTCAGAGCAGCTTTTAAGGCTGCTTCTCCCACCCAGGAGATCAGACTGACAAGGCTTTACCTTTCTGCTAAAACCTACACTGGATGGAGGGGCGCTGGGAATTCCTGGTGTTGCCTGCATGGGTGATGCCACCTCACATCAAGCAGCAACCATCACATTTACAACTGCATATTGGGTGATCCCATGCGGGCATCTGCCAGGGAACACATCATACATGCGGACATGACACAACATGACCACCAACACTGTTCACTTTGACTTTGAAAAGTCACAGCTGGGCTTCCTTAGAGCTCTCCCAAGCGCTGTGTCCCAGGTCTTGTTCTTCCCTCACCACCACAGATGTTTCTGCTCTTCTCCACCCAACTCACACCCTCCTGCCCTTGGGTGCATCTACACCTGATGCCCCTGCAGAAAAGCTGGGGGCCCAAAGCTTTGCTGTAGAAATATACTTTCTACTTCTCAAAGCCCCAGCTCCAGCCTTGATGGGGGTTAAGCCAGCAATGCTTTAACATCTCTCTAGCTCAGCAATAAGTAGGTTTCCTTCAGTTTCAGCTACGCTGCCCTTGAAGCAATCCATCTCCATTGACATGTAATCATTTGTTGCCCTTTTCTGAGCAGAAAAGCAGAAAATAAGATCCTGCCTGTAAAGAGGCTCACATCAGGAACCATGCCTCACAGAAAACAAGTCTAAATACAATAAAACAGTTGTTTAAGTTTAGAGTAGATTTACCATGAGATAACTGAGCTCAATTTTTCAATATTTTCATTTTACAGTATTGGGCATGGCTAGATTTGCACAAGGGCCACCACCCCTTGGTTCATTATTTTCAATAAATCAACTAGATCTTTAAAAAGCTCCTGCAATAAACCCTCCAGTAATTCCTCCTTCCCTGCTTCATCCTCCTGCAGACAAGGCGTGGAGAGAACACCACCCCCTCTGCTCCCACAGGAACCCTCACCTCTGCCATATGGATTTTGGACCTTCTCATCTAGAACACCTACAGCACTTCAGATTAACTACTGACCCCTGCTCTCGCCCCGTAAACAAGCCCTTTGGCAAATCTCAATTGCAGCGTGTCTACATTGATTAAAGCTTGAATCCCACTGACCTCAGCTGGTGTTAACTTCTCCCAGGCACCAGGAGCATTCTGCTTTTCTACTCAATTACCCCCTTCCGCGCAGAGCCATCACTACCCAACGAGCACACACAATGGTCTTCTGCTTCATTACACCAACCAACAGCAGGATGGGAATAAACAAGCTAATTTCTCATCAGACAGGCTGAGCTCTTCCAACTAGAGAGCCCGAACAATGTTCTATAGACTTATTATTCATAAACATACGCGTACTACAGAAGGAAAGGTTTCTTTCCTGCCTCCCTTGCCTGACCTTGATGTCAGTTTAATGTTAATGAAAGTTACCACCAGCACAGTCTTTAAATTACTGGGTTTTATTACTAGTTACTATTTCACAGGCAACATGAAAGCCTTTCTCTGAACACTGCAGCAGCTTTTATGTGCAGAATTGCCCCCCCCCAGCACCTACTAGAATCCCACTCACTCCCCTTGGGGAAGGTATTCTGAAATCTCTTTCTTACCATTTGACCTCAAGCTTTAGCAAGACCAGAGTCCTTTAAGGCCCCGGGGCACCATTTCCATCCTTATTCACAGCAGGAGTTGCCAGACATACTGTTGTAGCTGAACAGCCTTACTTAGAACCATGGAATGGTTTGGGTTGATGGGAGCTTCTTCCAAGGCCATCCAGTCCAACCCCCTGCAGGGAGCAGGGACATCTGCAACTAGAGCAGGTTGCTCAGAGCCCCGGCCAACCTCACCTGCAATGGTGCCAGGGATGGGGCAGCCACCACCTCTGGGTGACCTGGGCCGGGCTCTCACCACCCTCAGTATCAAGAATTTCTTATACCTAGTCTAAATCTCCCATCTTTTAGTTAAAGTCTTCTCCAATAGATTTTTTTTCCAATACCACACGTTTATCTTTCTTTCATAGCATACAAATGAACTTGTCCAAACCACCAAAGCCTAGTTTAGGAGATTCCTGACCCAACTTGGTGTCCTGCATCCACATCTCCTGCTCTGGATGTAGAAAGCAAGGCAGGAGCAGGCTGTGGACACACCTCTTCTACTTAAGAGCGTTGGCTTGGGCAGCACTGGCTTTTCCACCTCGTTTGGAGCATGATGGGAATCCCAACTCAGTTCAGAGTACAGCTGGATGGAAGGTGCTAGTTGGTGGCATGTAGTAGCCTGGAGCTCTGCCAGAAACTCAGTACTACCAGCTTCACAGGCCGGGGTGGGAAGTGGGCTGCTAGGACTTGGGGGTCCCTAACCAAGCACTACAGCCAGAGGAGCAGTCAGGAGTGGTTCTGAGGAACCTCTACACTTTCAGAGCTCCCTGCAGCCATGCAGTGGCTAGAATTCCATCTGTGTATTCATATTAGAGGGGTTTTTTATTTCCTCAAGGTTTGTTGTTCAACACTACTTCTGCACTTCTTGCTAGCAGAAAAGCTGAGTGTGCAGCCCAACCTCTTCCCAGCAGCACAAACCAGAGATTTTTCTTCAATAAATCAGTTCTCAAAGAGCCACGGGAGCAGCTGTGCCAAGAGCCTTTAAAACCGAAAGTGCCATCGGCATCGCTGCTGCGGGAGCAGGAATCCAAGCTCCCTGCGAGGCTGCTGCCACCCAACTCCAAGCCAAGGGCTTCTGGGGAACAGTCTTGCTCTCCGAGATAAGGGATTATTCCCGCAGCCCCAGGCGAGTCACAAAGCATGAAAATCTTAGGAGAGCACAAGTCGATTTGCTGGGAGAACTAAATGTATGATCCCCAGGATTCGCATGCATGCACAACAGCAAGAAAAAAATGCAAACAGAGCACAAGCAGTGTGAGCTCTGTAAATTCACAAACAGATACGCAAAAATATTCTCTTTAAAAGGAGGAAAAAAAGGAGGTAGAGCTGATTTAGTAATTGCCACAGACAGTCTGATCGCCTGCCAAGCTGTCCTCTGCCAGCTTGCGACTCGGATGAAATGTGCTTCCTGCTACACCCAGCCCAGATATTAAATCCCTGCAAAGAGCTCCAAAATAGCACCATGACCCGACGTTGTCCAGCAGCTCTCCACCCCACCCCAGCCACAGCCTCCCCCGGGCCCACGCTACAGATAAGACACCTGGAAAGCATCATGCTCATATGTAAAGAATTTCATCTGCACATGAATAGGAGGGAGCAGACCCTCAGCCCTTCTCCTCAGGCAGGCCTGGGGTAGAGGGACACCTTGAGCCCTTCAAAGGCTTTCCCAGGCTATCAGAGAGTTGTAACTTGACTTCAAGGGCTATAAATGCTATTTACTAATGAAAAGACTTCCTGTTTATCCATCACCCCTTGCAGATCGCAGGCAGGCAGCCTGGGGTGGGGGTTGGGTCACGTTTAAAAGCAAGTCTGTTTAGTTAGCATCAACATAAAGGAATCATAGAATCGTTTTGGTTGGAAAAGACCTTGAAGAGCATCAAGTCCCACTGTTCCCCAACACTGCCAGGGCACCACTAACCCATGGCCCTCAGCACCACATCTCCACGGCTTGGAAACCCCTCCAGGGATGGGGACTCCACCACTGCCCTGCCCAGCCTGGCACAGCCCTTCACAACCCTTGTGGGGAAGAAAATTGTTCCTCATGTCCAATCTCAACCCCACCTGGTGCAACTCGAGGCCCTTTCCTCTTGTCCTATTGCTTGTTCCTTGGGAGAAGATGCCAAGAGGAGCAGCAAAAGGACTGTCCTCTTTATGTATGTAGTGTACATAGGGTAGAGCTTCCCTGGTGCATCTCTCTGAAGTTAACTGCAGTTTGAAGTGATGCAACTGTGAGAAGAGCAAAAACTCAGCACCTCAGAGGATTTACAGCCTCACTGCCCGCTCCTCAGGCCCCCAGCACAGATCTTTCTGCCTGGGAACTCTCCATTTCTGGCACATTTGCCCATTCAGCTACAGTTACAGCTCTTAAAAAGAAGAGCTGAGCAGACCTCAACTAAATGGACCTGACCTTTCACGTCTGCTTTTTCATCGGCTCCCAGCGCTTCTGCCAAGGCTGCAGCACAGAAGGAATGTGTCTATACAGAGGAGTCTATTGGCATTCATGTCCACGGTGCAGCACCGACCTATTCAGCGCAGCTTCGCCCGTCTTCTGGAGAGGCCAGCGATGAAAGAAAGTCAGGCACATGAAAATGGTCTTTGTCCTGCAGCCCACAGCCGCTCTTCCCTCACGGGCTGCAACCACATACCTCAAATCAGAGCATCGCTCCCATCAAAAGATCTGTGCAGCCCGAAGAATGTAATGAAATCCCAGGAAAGAAAATTAAATCCTGGAAACCCACCGCTTGGCAGCCAAATCATTTAGATAATGGCCTGGAATTGTTGATAGCTGCTCAGCCATTTATACACATGACTCATTATCTCTCTGGGCGAGACACACAAGGAAGAGTTATTTGCTCCAGTCAAAACAATTCTGTTTTTGCAACCTTCAGCTGAGGCGAGGAGCAGTGAACCTGCACCTTCTTAAATGCATCCCCCTCGTCCCAGAAGACTCGTGTGCTAAATAAATACCTCCACTTTTCCAATCAGTTAAGTCTGTAAAGGGTACGGTTGGGCACCGGGCTTTGAGCACTTAACTGTATGTGTGCCTGCTCCTGGACTTCGTCTTCACTACAGAGAGGTTCTCCTGCTTTCAGTTGGCTCTTTGAAACTTAAACCTAGATAACCTGACTTGGAACAAGGTGTCCTTGGAGTCCTAGAAGTAACTCATGTAAGCGTAAAGCTGTCTTTTCAGTAACTTGCCTAAAGGAACAACAAGCACGGTTTTGAAGCAGGGACATTGCTCCACGGACCTCTGTTGTCCCGTTTCCCCATCTGCCCAGAAGCTTCACTGCAGCCTCCCACAGTACTGGAGGCAAGACACGTCACTAAAGGAACAGACAGAAAAGCCACAGGGAAGGTGGGGTAACTTCTTCACCCTGGACCTTTAGAACAGACCAGACCATTCTGTGAAGCTGGCTTAACGACAAACCATGCAGCACGCTGGGCTCAGAGGCCGCAGGTTTGTACATCTGCCCAGCTTTTGTGGTGATAAGGTGGTAGCACCAAGCCCACAGAGATGCACGGAACCCTGCCTGGGTGCCAGCAGCACCCAGGAGACTCCGCGTTCCCTGGGGGAACTGCAGAGCTACGGAGCATTATGAGAAGTGCCCCACACTTTAGGGCTTAACACAATTTCATAGAATCATTTTGGTGTTCCCCCAGCACTGCCAGTCACCACTAACCCATGGCCCTCAGCACCACATCTCCACAGCTTTGAAGCCCCTCCAGGGACAGGGACTCCACCACTGCCCTGCCCAGCCTGGGCCAATGCTCAACCACCTTTCCCTGCTATCTCCATGAACTCTAGACAGATTTGAGCAGTAAAGTCTGTTTTCTTTTTCCTTTATTTCTAAAAAAATATATATAGAAGAATTTCAGGATGCAAAGGAAATTAGAAAGAGGGACACCATCAACAGCTTCCCACAAGGTTACAGGGGAAGATACTTTGCAATCAAAAGCTTTGGAAAGGAAAGGAAGAGGCCTTAAAAGGAACCAAGAGGCCTTAAACCACACAAGTTAAGTCTGATTTCCAGACTCATAAAGTTTCTACCTCCCGGCCAGCAGTCAGGAGGAGAGGACACAAGGTGTCCTAGCTCAGCTTTTGCCCTAGAGCAGCAGTTGTGATGTCACCTCCATTGGAATGCCCTGCTCCAAACTCCCAGTGACAAGGCCAGATGGATGCCACAGCTGGTCCAACTGTGAGAGCATTTGTCCTCATGCTGAGTCCAAGGCCACCACCGGCTAACTAAGTGCTGGTTAGCACATCTCAAAGCTGTACGAGCCTGGTGGCCCCCCTGGAGACAGCCAGATGCCAGGTACTGGCTAAACCCCACTGAACATCAAAAGGGCAGAGAAGACATGCATAGTATGCGAGGGCTCCTGGGAACACTGGCACCACCATTAATTAGCCTTAACCTAATTTCTCAAACATTAATGCTGCCTTGAGTGACAACAGAAAACATCCTTCTTTGATCCCACTCTTCTCTGACACACTCATCACAACGAGCCCAAGACGAGGCTTCATCATGACTAATTTAATAGACCACATTTTATCAAGTGCTGACACATCCCAACCCACCGACAGCACACAACCCAGAACCACAGGATGGCAGGGACCTCTGGAGATCACCTAGAAGAAGTGTAACTTTTAAACAAGGCGTTCACCTTGAGCAGACACCAGAAATTCTGCAGGGCTTGAAAACATCGATTTGAGGCAGCAACAGCCACCATTGTCCGGAGCCAGCACATCAAAGGAACGGCTCAATAACATTCTTTTTTTCAGGCATTTCCTCACTCCCTGGCTTTGCAAAGCTCCCTTAGACCAGCACAGGAACACCATCAGGGAAGGAACAACCCCCTACACACACATCTCATGTTTTGCCCAAATATGCTTCTTAGCAGCTCTCATTTGGGTTTTGCTAAGTCCTGCTTTGAAATAAAAGAGCTGTTGGGAACTCACAAGTTCTATGAAAACTTGGACATTAATGCAGTTTACGGTTCAAAAACTAGCTAGAGAACCACCACTGGCAGAAAAGGCCAATTTCAGGGAAGCGAAGCTTTGTCGCCGTTGTCCCATCAGGTACCAAATGCTTTGCATTTGTGCAAGTCCAAAATACACAAGTAATCTGTTAAAATAGAGCACTTAGTCATTGTTTTGAAACATGACCTAACTGCTGAAGGAAAGGCTGGCTGAGCTTTGTAGCCCTGTCCCACTTGTGTACATATTTTGGTTTGTCTAGACCTGAATAAACTAAAATAACCTGATTCTTGGTGGCTGTTTGGTGCGCTGGATCAAACCGGACCAGGAACGCTATTTCAGTGACACCTCAGCTCCCGTCCCACCTTGGGTCACACCTCTCTGAAGAGCAGCAAGCCTGTGTCACTGCTGCCACTCACTCCCCACCTGCTGTCTCCAGCCACGCTGATGAAGAACACTGGCCATGGACCCAGCTCTCACCAGATGCCTCTTAGAAAATGATACATGCAAGGGAATAAAGGGGCCAGGACCATGAACTGCTGAGGGACATCCCTGACAAGACCCTGAGGGCCCTTGGGCTGTTAGTGCTGTGCCCCAGTGGTACCCAAAGTTGGATATTTTAACTTACGGAGTCATAGAATCATTTTGGTTGGAAGAGACCTTTAAGATCAAGTCCAACTATTACCCCAGCGCTGCCAGGGCACCACTAACCCATGGCCCTCAGCACCACATCTCCACGGCTTGGAAACCCCTCCAGGGATGGGGACTCCACCACTGCCCTGCCCAGCCTGGCACAGCCCTTCACAACACTGCTGGGGAAGAAACTGCTCCTCAAGGCCAACCTCAACCTCCCCTCGCGCAACTTGAGGCCCTTTCCTCTTGTCCTATCGACTGTTCCTTAAGAAGAGCCTGACTCCCACCTGGCTCCAGCCTCCTTTCAGAGAGTTGTGGAGAGTGAGAAGCTCTCCCCTGAGCCTCCTTTTCTCCAGGCTCAACACCCCCAGGTCCCTCAGCTGCTCCTCACCACACTCCTGCTCTAGACCCTTCCCCAGCTTCGTTGCCCTTCTCTGGCCACGCTCCAGCTCCTCAGTGTCCTTCTTGGAGCAAGGAGCCCAAAACTGACCCCAGGATTCGAGCTGCAGCCTCCCCAGTGCTGAGCACAGGGGGACAATCCCTTCCCTAGTCAAGCTCCTGGGAAGAGTTTCGTGCAGACGTCCAGGCTTGTCTGTTACTGTGCCAGATGTTGGGGCCCACACCTGGTTACACATGAACTTACAGTGGTTTCCCAGGCACCATTTACATTGGGGCTCCCAGCTCAGCTGACTGGGAGCCGCTGGAGTCCCTTGGTAGAGCTGCTGAGTGAAGATGGGGAAGAGCCTCTGATGCATCAGAGGTGCTAAATACCGTAGAGGAAAAACCAGTTTGGTTGATTGATTGATACAGTTTTATCTGCTCAAAGATCAGAAGTGGGGTTTTCCAGCAACTAAAGAAAGTTTTCCCACATTAACCCCCTGTTTTCCAGCCCCAGCAGCAGCTTGAGACCCACCACCCAGGACAGGGGACCCATCATGGCTGCCCAACAGCAGCAGCCAGTAAGGCAGGGACTAGGCAAGACGGAGAGCTGACCTAACAGCATCTAAGTTCCTTCATCTCCAAATCCCTACAAACCTGAGCAAAACCCATTGTCTATTCCCTATGAAGCAAACCAGAAAATACATCTGTTTATCACCTCTGGCTGCAGAAGACCACAGAAACAGGCCCTTCTGATCCACACCTTCCTCTTGTACAAGCAACTTCAAAACTTCTTAGAGAGGCTACCAGAAAACCACTTTTAAGATGAACACCAAGTCTGGCTTCCCTGCACAACACAGGCCAAGAGAATTTATCTAATGGATGAGCACTGGGGTCAATAACCTGCTCTTGATCCAGCTCTTATTAAAAAGCAAAGGATGGAAGGGAAAAAAAAAGTCAATCTTAACATTCCATGTTGGTTCAGACTCACAAAACTAGAAAAACAGGGTTTTAACCCAATGCTTGCCACCACCTCCTTTGTGATTAAGGAAAGAGGAGGAACTGAAGTCAGAGAATGACTAAAGTTTTTGAAAACTATGTTTAGTAGAATTCCTACAGCTCTTAAGAGCTGATAATTAGAGAGGCTACAAACGCAAAGCACTGATGTGCATCAGGAACCCTGAACCTGCTCGCTGAGGAACAGCCGTAGATGTTTCTTCAACCCTTCTCAAACAAAGAGCCCCTCAAGAACGATCCATCTTCAATCTCCCAAGGAAAACGTGCAACCAATTTTCCTCTCAGAGCAAGGTGACCAGTTCCCCCGGTCCTTATGGAAAATGCTCCTTATAGAGCCTGCAGCAGAGGAAGGGGAATAAATCTTTGGGGGAGAAGGAAAGGGGAGAGCAGGAAGGTTTGGGCCAGGAATTCCTCCCCAACATCTCCCTGGAAATCCCCAAAGCACCCAGAGATACACGACCATCACTGCGAGGAGCTGGCGCGGAATTTCGCTGCTTTCTAGTGAAAAATAATAAAAACCTGGGGGCTGTCCCAAATCCCTGCTCTCCCCCATCTCCCCCCTTCCATCCCCCAGGCCAAGCCCACCCCCCCGGGGGGGGGGGGTCAAGGGAATGGTGAACCCCGAAGGTTCCCTCCCCACCAGCCCTTCCCCAAGGACCTGGGAGCGCTCCCTGCGAGCTCTTCCAAGAAATAAACACGATCTCGGGCTTAAAAACTTTTAGGCGGGGTTGGGTTGTGTGAGAAAAGCC
>VZZY01008156.1:89976-118937 GCA_013400335.1 Eurystomus gularis
ACTTTTTACAAGGGCATGTAGTGAGAGAACAAGGGGTAACAGTTTCATACTGAAAGAGGGGAGATTTAGATTAGATGCAGGGACGAAACTCTTCCCTGTGAAGGTGGTGAGACACTGGCACAGGTTGCCCAGGGAAGCTGTGGATGCTCCATCCTTGGAGGTGTTCAAGACCAGGTTGGACGGGGCTTTGAGCAACCTGGTCTAGTGGGAGGTGTCCCTGCCATGGCAGAGTGGTTGGAACCAGATGATCTTTGAGGTCCCTTCCAACCCAAACCCTTCTATGACTCTATGCTGTGTACCAGTCCCTCTCCCCAGACTTGCCTCTGGTCTGAGGTGGTCTGTCTGCTCACACGTTCCTGTACATGACCCAGCCTGAGTTCAATATCCCCTGCTGTCACCTCTGGATTTATAGCATTAGTGCCTTCCAGCTAATTATGGGATAGCGCAGGGATCTGTGCCCTGTTAGACGTGCACTGGAGGATTCTGAATATCATCATGTGCAAGTAAAACTAGTCAGGGAGCTTCTGAAAACACTCCTTGAGGACAAACGAGCCATGGAAGGAAGCAAGTGGTGACAAAAAATGCACACAGGAACTATCAGAATGAAGGACAGGTCAGGTATTTAGAGGCACAAACCAATAATAATATTCTGAAGGAAATAGTAACAAGGAAAGAAGTTTAGAAGAACCAAAGGCAACCACCCCGAAGGAAAGTGCAGTGAGGCTGCGGAAGCGTTGGCAGTGCCACCTGGTAGCCCTGTGGCCAGACCTTCCAGGCTTCCAGCGCCGTGGTCGGTTTGTTGGGGTGCAGGGAGCAGCGCTGTGCTGATTTGCCTTGCTGAGCCCAACGGGAGCTTTGTGCATGACGATGATAGAGGTAAAGAGCATCAAAAATCAACCTAGACATTTAAGGCAGGAAGGAAGCAGGGGGTGCAGGGTCTGACTCATGAGGAAAGGCCAGAGCAGACCTTGGCCCTACAACATATAGTCAATGCAAGGAGGCGAGCGCAATAACTGGATGTACTTGGTGTTTTGTTGACATCATGGAATCACAGAATGGTTTGGGTTTGAAGGGACCTTTAAAGGCCATCCAGTCCAACCCCCTGCAGGGAGCAGGGACATCTGCAACTAGAGCAGGTTGCTCAGAGCCCCAGCCAACCTCACCTGCAATGGTGCCAGGGATGGGGCAGCCACCACCTCTCTGGGCAACCTGTGCCAGGCTCTCACCACGCTCAGTGTCAAAAATGTTTAGGAAGAGGTCCCCTTTGGAAAAGGTGGGTAGGCACCCCTACCCAAGATCAGGCATCGGTCACCACCACTAACTCGCTGCCTTTGCGTCCTTTCCTTGACCAGAAAAAGGACCACAGCTGGCAACTCGTGTCCTCCTCATAAAGTTGGTAAATTCCTCTCTGGAGCCTAGAACCCAACCCGGCAGGTTCAGTGCATTCAAAGAAGCATTTAACACATCAGTCACCCAAGGTGCCAGAGACATTCAAAGACGTAATGCTGGAGGCCAACCAACGGTACAGTGAGGTATTTCCGGTGATGTAGTGAGATGTGATGCTACCATCAAGATTCCGGATCTAACAGAATCCATCTGGAAAGGACCTCAGCAGTGATCCCCAAATGTTTACGCTGCTTTTCTATCACTAAGTTATTGGCTTCCAGAGTTGGTCTTGAAAAACTCAATTAAACCAAGCTCATGTGCTGCTTTTTGTGTTTTACTTCTGTGACCTTTTCGTGATTTGCAGATTTCTCTGATTCTCTCCCTCCGCCCATCAGGCTAATAACATGAGCTGGAATATGGGCGTCTGGGACAACTTTAGATATTTGGTGACTGCGAGGCAGTTTAATCTTCCAGCATATTGTAAGTTTAAATTTTTTTCCAGTTTAGTTTTAGCTTTCCTTCTACATTACAGTTATGACTTCATTGCTAAAAATAGCTCTTAATGGACAAGTCCTTTGTACCCATTAGGAACCCACTAGGATCAGTCGCACAGACGTGCTTCCAAAAATCAAAGCCTGGTGGTGGCTTTTTGCCAAGACAATTAAACACTCAAGATACCAAAGAGTTTATTCTGAAATTTTAAAGAAACCCAAACCACATAGAACAATTGCTATTAAAAAGGCTTATTTTGAAGCAGCTAATACTAGTTTTTAGGGTGTCTACCTAACACTTAATGACTTCTATTTCTCTGTTGGAAGCAACACAAGCTTTTGAATTACTTTGGTTCCTTCAGAGTTGGCAATCACCTTTGACCGAGAGAGAGGCTGACAAGTCCAGGACACACTTTGAGGTCCACAGTTATCACAGGATCCCAGCATGGTGGGGTTGGAAGGGACCTCTGGAGATCAGCTCATCCAACCCCTGCTCCAGCAGCTCACCCAGAGCAGGGGGCCCAGGATCGTGTCCAGGCACCTTTGGAATCTCTCCAGAGAAGGAGACTCCACAACCTCTCTGGGCAGCCTGGGCCAGGCTTGGACAACCTCAAGTTACCCAAATACAAAGACCTCTATGACCAAAAATCTTTGGAGCCACAAGTGCCGCTAAATCCAATCTACCGTAATGACTCTACAAAAGTTAGGTGGTGCAATCTTCCGTTACATGTCCCATTTGCTCCAAGCAATTTATTCCTGGGACAAAAGCGTAGGAGGCAGAGCTAAGATCCTGACGGAAGAGAAAAACCCGAAGTGAAAAAGTGAAATAATAAAAACACAGGAAACAATACTTCACATTTATAAGGCACTCTCCTTCTCCAGCACATTCCGACATCTTTAATACTGCAGAGGTCAGAGCTGTTCATCACTTGTGACTTTTGACACGTGTCCAGAGGGTATGTAGAGCAGATACCAGAGTGAGCTGGGACCTCTCTATTGCCAGAAAGTGACCACGCACAAACCCCCACGAGAGAAACCAGCCCAAAGTGTGTTTGAAAACACGTCTCCAGCCACCTTTCAGCTGTTTACAAAGCACATTTTCCACCTCTGTAAGGTCTCCAGAATCAATCAGCTGGGAACTTGTCTCCTTGCTGCTTAATACATTATTTTTTCCTGCGGGCTTTAGGCCGTTTGGGAAGCCTCAGCTACTGAAATCGCTGTCCTGCCATCAGCCCCACGCAGGAGGAGAAGTCTTTCTGCAGAGAGCTCTGCAGGGTTGGGCCTACAGCCCTGGTTTTCAAAGGGGTTCAGCTGCCTAAAGATGGAGGTGAGGGCTCAGTGGGATTTCCACAAGCTCCTCGGTTCTGGTGCTACGTGTCTGTGCTACACGTTACTGCACGAGCTTTGAGAAAACTTTGTTTGGATGGTCAGTTGGCACAGAGATGAAACTCTGAATGTTTTGTTTTATTTTCTCCTCTGTTGTCCTACGTCTTAGAAATGGTGTTCCCAGCAGGACTAGGGCAGGGACTGTCCCCCTGGACTGGGCACTGGGAAGGCTGCACCTCGAATCCTGGGGTCAGTTCTGGGGCCCTCACTCCCAGAAGGACCTTGAGGGGCTGGAGCGTGGCCAGAGAAGGGCAACAAAGCTGGGGAAGGGTCTAGAGCAGGAGTGTGGTGAGGAGCAGCTGAGGGACCGGGAGGGGTTGAGCCTGGAGAAAAGGAGGCTCAGGGGAGACCTTCTCACTCTCCACAACTCCCTGAAAGGAGGTTGGAGCCAGGTGGGGTCGGGCTCTTCGCTCAGGGAACACGCAATACGACAAGAGGAAAGGGCCTCAAGTTGCACCAGGGGAGGTTGAGGTTGGCCATGAGGAACAATTTCTTCCCCACAAGGCCTGTGAAGGGTTGTCCCAGGCTAGGCAGGGCAGTGGTGGAGTCCCCATCCCTGGAGGGGTTTCCAAGCCCTGGAGATGTGGTGCTGAGGGACATGGGTTAGTGGTGCCCTGGCAGTGCTGGGGGAATGGTTGGAGCCAATGATCTTAAAGGTCTCTTCCAACCAAAACGATTCTGTGATCTGTGATTCTCTGTCAATTGGATGGTTAACAGAAATAGTTTGATAAACCTGCTAGGATGTAGAGGTATTTTCCAAGGACAACTGCTACAAACACAACATAAAAGCTTCGGAGAAGAACATCCCCGATCAGGAACAGGAAGTCAAATGACGTGATCACAGGCGTAATTTCTAGCTTTAAAAAGCTAAGAAAAACTGAACCAAACCCAAACTACCCCCAAATCCAAACCCCCACCACAGTTATTTGGACTTTGGTCGCTGCCTAGAAACCCAGCATTGAGCTGCTTCAGTTTCGCTTTACAGAGGCAAGGTTTTTCACCACATTGTTGTCGTTTATAGCAGCAGAGCGGTGACCCCACAGGTAAAACACAGTGCTCAGCGCCACTGCTTGCCCCTCAGTGCGACCGCTTTCAGAGGCACCTTCCCAGGTTTGTTCTCCTACAACTACTGATAACACAGACAATCCCTCACAGAACAGGAAAAGGGCGTTTCATGTTATTTCTAGGGCACAGATGGCGGGGAACATTTTATCTTTGTAAGAAAAGCCTTTTCTACGGGTCGGAAAGATACTCAAATGGGAAACGTAGAGTGGGACACATAAAAAAAAAAGCGTGGAGGGTTGTGTGTACTGTTGCACCAGTACAGACTGGGAGGTGATCTGCTAGAGAGCAGCTCCGTGGAGCAGGACCTTGGAGTCCCAGTGGACAACAAGTTCTCCATGGGACAGCAATGAGCCCTTGTGGCCAAGAAAGCCAGTGGTCTCCTGGGCTGCATGAAGAAGAGTGTGTCCAGCAGATGGAGGGAGGTCCTCCTCCCCCTCTGCTCTGCCCTGCTGAGACCTCACCTGGAGTCCTGCATTCAGTTCTGGGCTCCCCAGTTCAGGAGGGACAGAGATCTACTGGAGAGAGTCCAGCAGAGGCTGCGAGGATGAGGAGGGGACTGGAACACCTGCCTGATGAGGAAAGGTTGAGAGCCCTGGGGCTGGTTAGTCTGGAGAAGAGAAGACTGAGAGGGGATCTAATGAATGTGGATCAATAGATGAGGGCTGGGGGTCAAGAAGAAAGGGGCAACCTCTCTTCACTTGTGCCCTGCCATAGGACAAGGGGCAATGGATGCAAGCGAGAGCACAGGAAGTTCCACCTCAACATGAGGAGGAACTTCGTGATTGTGAGGGTTCCAGAGCACTGGAACGGGCTC
Organism: Eurystomus gularis; assembly: GCA_013400335.1. NCBI lineage: Eukaryota > Metazoa > Chordata > Aves > Coraciiformes > Coraciidae > Eurystomus > Eurystomus gularis. The sequence goes on from VZZY01008156.1 coordinate 95,119, forward strand.
CCCAGAGAGGTTGTGGAGTCTCCTTCTCTGGAGACTTTCCAGACCCGTCTGGATGTGTTCCTGTGTGACCTGCCCTAGATTCTCTGGTCCTGCTTGGCAGGGGGGTTGGACTCGATGATCTCCAGAAGTCCCTTCCAACCCTTAGCTTTCTGTGATTCTATGATTCTATGAGATGGGCGAGTAGAGAGAGATCTACAACTTGGAACTGCCCCCTGTGTTATAGTGTAACTATTTTGAGTGATTTCCAAGCCCCGCTGTAGTTCAAGGCTGAACATCCATCCACTTACTAGGAACCAGGAAAGTTGAGTTTTGCCCCTGTTTCTACATCTGGGAACTCAGAGCTAGGCTTGGTTTTTTCCTTAAGTGCCACCCAGCCTGCTAGACGTGAGATCTCACGCTCTTCTTCAGGCTTTACATGTGCAACCTGAAGCCCCATCTCTGCTGGGAGTTGTGGAATTCTCGCATTGTTTCTTTGATGACCATATGACAAGAAAGGAACACGAACTTAACGAGGGTATTACCCAGCCACCCGGGTTTTAATCCTAAAGCGCACGACGACCGCAAACAGCTGAGAACAGGAGACTCCTAAATGTCCGCTCCCAACTGCTGTGTACCTACTGGACTCCTCAGCAGCACTGCGTGGGTGGCAATGTCCAGCTTAGGTCCTTCAGAGCAACCATCTCCACTCAGATGTCCCTCTGTCCTGTGCTTCTTCACCAAATCCTGTTTCAGTAAGGAACTGGGCAAGAAAAGCCATAATTCACTGGGTGTGGACCAGCGTTTGAAAACCACTGAGAAACAGTCCCAGATAACTCTCCTGATGGCTCTTCTCTGATAGGTTTTCAGTCAGATGACAAAGCCTTCCTCACTTGAGGATGAACCTCCAACAGGGACACCAAGGCTTCCATGAAGCGAGACAAAACCATGCTGAGAATTTGACAGCATATTTGAGCTTGTCAGGCTGGAAGTGCAGACTTGTGATATCCTGAAGGAGAGGCCAATGACAGTGCATTAAAATAATTTATTAAAGACCGTCCAAACTCGATTTTAAAATTTGATTTATAGTCTTTACAATTCCCCCGTGGGTAAAAGGCTCAAGCCCTCCAACGCAAACCTGTGGAAAGCCTTTTATTCGAGCCTGCCAAGCTGTCTCTTTCAACCGTTAATCCAATCATCAAGAGGTAGAGCTGCTGCCACGGGATATCTGAACAAGTCTAGGGAAGATTCTTCATCAGTCTATCACGAAATTGCCAAGTTCTTCCATCCAAACCTCTTCCATAACATAATGATCATCTGGCAGTAAGTGCTGCTCCGCTTGAATCCTTCTGTTTGAATGATGAATTAATCATCTGGAGGCCCAAAAGACTTCTCTCATCAAACCCACTTCTCCCACCCCCACAGGACTAGCTCCCACCTCTACAAAATCCATTTTTAAAAAAGCCACAGCTCAAAAGCCACTTAACTCGGGTCACTTGGAAGGTTTTGCTAGCCCACACTTGAGGGCTGACAATAGCAGATGCTGGCCTGGTCTAAATTTCATGTACCAACTCAAATGGCATCCCTGAGATTTCTGACAAAGGTATGTTTGTGTGATCGGTGTGCAGAGGACCATGTGAAGTTGTGCGCAGCCTCTCACAACGTTCCCATGAACTATTTTGCCAGTTCTTGCCTTTTCTCCGTCCTCAGGAAAATGCAAGCTCGGAGCTCTGCTCTTTACTGTCTCTGCAGCTGGGCCTTTCCTCAGCCACCATCCCTCAGACTGAATCTCCCACCTCAAAACCACCTCCCATCAGACTTCTGCGATGGCTTTTACCACGGCCACTCCACCTCTCATAGGGCTTCTTGCCTTGTGTTGAACTTGCGCATCAAACGCTATCCAAAACTTGCCCCTTCACAGAACCCCAGCATGGGGGGGTGGGAAGGGACCTCTGGAGATCATCTTGTCTGATCCCTTTGCTAAAGCAGGGTGACCCAGAGCAGGTTGCCCAGGATTGTGTCCAGGAACGTCTGGAATCTCATCAGAGAAGAAGCATCCACAACTTCCCTGGGTAACCTGTTCCAGTGTCTCCCCACCCTCAGAGTTAATAACTTCTAACTTCTAATCTAAATCTCCCCTCTTCCAGTTTGAAGCCATCACCCCTCATCCTGCCACTACTTGTAAAAAGTCCCTCCCAAGCTTTCTTGTAGGTCCCCTTCAGATAACAGAAGGCCACAAAACGGTCTCCCTGGAGCCTTCTCTTCTCCAGGCTGAACAAGCCCATCTCTCTCAGCCTGGCCTCCCAGCAGAGGGCTTCTAGCCCTCGCATCAGAGGAGACCAGAGCCTCCTCTGGCCCCGCTCCACCACACCCATGTCCTTCTTGTGCTGGGGGCTCCAGAGCTGGACACAGTAACTCCAGGTGGGGTCTCATGAGAGCAGAGCAGAGAGGAAGAATCACCTCCCTGGCCCTGCTGGCCACACTTCTTTTCATAGAATCATAGAATCATAGAATGTGAGGGGTTGGAAGGGACCGCTGGAGGTCATCGAGTCCAACCCCCTGCTAAGCAGGACCAGAGAATCTAGGGCAGGTCACACAGGAACACATCCAGACGGGTCTGGAAAGTCTCCAGAGAAGGAGACTCCGCAAGCTCTCTGGGGAGCCCGTTCCAGGGCTCTGTCACCCTCACAGGCAAGAAGTTCTTCCTCATGTTGAGGAGGATCCTTCTGATGCAGCCCAGGATACAGCTGGCTTTCTGGGCTGCACTCATGATTTAAATTAGAAATTTAAAGTTAAATAAAAACAATACACACATCCAGCTAGTGTCCTGGGTCTCAAAATAACACCTCAACTCAAACCTAAAGTATGGATTCATTTTAAGGATCTCCTAGAAAGAGACATCTGTTTTGGAACAATCAGAAAGGGCTATCGCCAAAACTATCCCGTAATAGTTATGAGCTGTAATTTGACATTTTAGATACACGTTCCTCTGGCCAAATAATATCATATTTTTGCTCTTGGCAGAGAAAATAAGGAGAAGTGTTTATCCACGATGAGTAATGTAGTACAATGTAATCAAGGCAAGCTGCCCCACAGACCAGGGACTGGATCAGAGTTAGCAAGAGAGGTTTTGGTGTCCTCTTAAATAAGTGTGTGTGTTAGACAGGGGTAAAATTTAGAAAGAAAAATGGTTTTCTTGTTAATCTTGTTTTCCATCTGAGCCCAAGTGCAGGCTTTTATTCCAAGAGCTGATGATTAGAGGTGGGGTGGCTAAAGCAGTTGTTGCTGTGAGCTGTGCTCTGTGGAGGTTTCCATCCCTGGAGATGTATATCCCAGTCAAGGAACCTCCTGCTCCTCAGCTGTCCCAGGTCACAACCCAGCATCTTGATGTTACCTGTCACTCATTTCAAATGACGCCACTGTCGTGGGTTGGCCAAGAAGCACAGAGAGATCCTGAACCTGTGGAGGTGATCCATGGAGAAGAGGGCAGCTGGCAGTAGTAGCTGCCTCAGTTGTCACAGATTAATCCACCCGTAATGAGGATTTACAGCTCTACGGCCCTGGGCAGGGAAGTGCCTCGTAACCGGAGTAGTAAATTGCTGCCGCTGACTCTTCTAGAGTCATTTAACTGAGCTAAAGAACAAAAACGTTTCATGTGCGGGTCAAAGGACTGTGTATGGCTGAGTCTTGCCATCATCATTTTACTCAGTCTAAAACAGAATCACAGACTCACAGAATGGTTTGGGTTGGAAGGGACCTCAAAGATCATCTAGTCCCAACCCCCTGCCATGGCAGGGACACCTCCCACTAGAGCAGGTTGCTCCAAGCCCCAAACAACCTGGTCTTGAACACCTCCAGGGATGGAGCATCCACAGCTTCCCTGGGCAACCTGTGCCGGTGTCTCACCACCCTCGGAGTGAAGAACTTCCTAATTTCTAATCCAAATCTCCCCTCTTCCAGTTTGAAGCCATCAAAGCGCTGCCTTTCTGCTCCCCCCATGACCAAGTGACAGCACCAACAACCGCTCCCTGGTTTTGTGCAGACCCACCTAAACCAGCTGTAAGGCTCGTTCGTGTTACGCTGCCATCGAGAGATCAGCCAGAGCTCGTCTCTCAGCGTGCTGTGAGCTCGCTGCCCTAACTGCAAGAAGGAATGACCTAGATCCTTTTTAATAAGTCTTTTCCTCACGTTCTGGTTTTGAAATCAGAATAATTTCCTTAGTTTGCTCTCAGGCTTTTCTTTAAAGTCATTTGTATGAGCATGAATCTTGAACTCTGGCAGGGATTTTATATGTTATTTAAGGGCTCACTCAGCTGTTCTGAGAATAGAAACCTTGTAGGCAGCAAATGTGTTTGTTAAACAAAGTATTATTTTTAAGAGGTCTTATGGTATATTAAAAATGCACCAATGTAAGCAAAGGGACGTGACTAATGAGAGGAGACACTTAAATACTGAAAGGTAACTTGTACTGTGACTAAGCAGACGTTTCCCAAGCGCTGTCGTGTCTGCTGCAGTTATTTTACAAAAGAATCACAGACATCTCAGCTGGAAAAGACTAATTTTGTTACTTTCTGCGCTGCCATCACTGCAGGATTTTCTCCAAGTGTGTTTAGCCGTTCAAGCAACAGAAAACAATGAGCTGAAAGGGTGAGAAAAATAAACTCTGTTCCTTGACTCCGGTGCTGCTCGTGACTTAATGAATGAATTTCTAGAGAGAACTCTGCTCTCACAACAGCCAGAAATGGCCATAGAATCATAGAATCGTTTTGGCTGGGAAAGACCTTCAAGAGCAACAAGTCCAACCGTTCCCCAGCACTGCCAGGGCACCACTAACCCATGTCCCTCAGCACCACATCTCCACGGCTTGGAAACCCCTCCAGGGATGGGGACTCCACCACTGCCCTGCCCAGCCTGGCACAGCCCTTCACAGCCCTTGTGGGGAAGAAATTGTTCCTCATGGCCAACCTCAACCTCCCCTGCTGCAACTGGAGGCCATTTCCTCTTGTCCCATCGCTTGCTCCTTGTGAGAAGAGACCGGCACTGACATCTCTCCAACCAACCTCCTGTCAGGGAGTTGTGCAGAGCCAGAAGGTCTCCCCTGAGCCTCCTTTTCTCCAGGCTCAACACCCCCAGGTCCCTCAGCCGCTCCTCCTTATGCCCATCTCACATCAAGAACTGATGACAAGAATGGAGAAAGCTGGAAGAACATACACGCCTTCTTCCAAAAAAAAAAGGTATGTTTTCAGGACGTCTGATTCTGTAACAGTCATAAACCCCGTCTGAAAGAATAATGCAAAACCATGTAGAATGTGTCACCATAAGCCACGCTTCCTCTTCAGGCAAAACAGAAACCTGAAATCATTGTCCTGGAATGCACCGAAACCTCTTAGCACGAGTTCCTGAAATATTCATGAACATTAAGAAAATAGCAAATTTTTCGACGAGCGTTCCATTTAGCTGCAACTCACTACGGACGTGCCCTCCTCAAAGCTCGAAAAATACACAAGGATGGCTTTTTGTGGAAAGGAAATGAAGTTAATGGGAACTCAGGAATTTTATCTCCTGGCTGCCACAGACCACACGATGTTGATTAACACAGCTCCCCAACTCCTCGCCACAACTGGGAGGATTCTCCTGTGACAGGGTGTAGAACAGTGAGGAGTTCAGAATTTTCAGATGAGAAGACACACAAAGTGTCTAAATTATTAATAAGTAGTAGGGGAAACACTGAACTGTAACACAGCAGCTGCGTTTAGATTTAACATTAACTTTCCAAACTTCTCCTGCACTTTGGTTACATCTGGAACGTTCTGACACAGGCACCTTTTAAACCTCATTTTTTTACGTTGACCGCTGCGGAAAAGGAGGAAAGAGGAAAACAGGAAAGGAAAAAGAGAAATAAGGAGACGTGAGCTCAACTGGAGATACGCAGACGTGCAGCAGCACGGCCCCGTCACCACTTCCCGTCACCTCTCGGTCTGAGCTCGCGCTGTGGGGTGACGTGCCTTGGTTGGGCAAGACCAGAGCCCACCCGGCGGGGATTAGTCATGTTGAAGGAGGTCTGGGAGAATGGAAACAGCAACTTCAGGTGACGTGCTGGAAATCAGTGCTGAAGAGACCGCTGTGGAAATGTTTATGTATTCCGCAAAGACATAAATATTCGGAGAAGAGCAGAAGGCGCTGCTTGACATAGGTGGACAGCAAGCATCTTACCCGATTTCTTGGCCCCAGTTCCAGAGATATTTGTGTTGGCGGCAGCAGCAGCAGCAGCTCAGCAGCCTCCCTCTCCTCTGCCCAGGGCTGGGCACGTGAATTATCCCTGCTCCACGCTCATCAAGCCGTTTGTGGCACCGTGCAGCGACACCAAGCTAAAGGCGTGCTGCAGAGAGTGAAAGAGAGGAAGAAAAAGAGGTGGGGAGCAAATTGTTTCCAGGTGTAGCCTCAAACTGCCTCACATTCAATGGCCGGGCTGCTTCCGGTGTAACTCTGATGCTTGGTCTTGTCTCTGCACAGCACGGCACAGCCCGAGGAACGGTGAGATCATTTGTTGTTGGAAGGGGAATATAGATTTTTGGTTTTCCAGCTGGATTGATTTCCCATCCGGTGCATCAAGAGGCTGTGCAAATTCTTGTACGGGTGTTTTTTGTGGGGTGAGAGGGATGAGGAATTCGTCCGTGTCAAAAATAAAGAGGGGGGTGGCGGGTGTTAGTTATTTTAGTGCTTCTAATTCAGAGCATGGCTACACAAAGTCTTACCGATGTCACATCATGACATGAGAAAGGTGCTGGAAGCCCTCTGCTGGGAGGCCAGGCTGGGAGAGTTGGGCTTGTTCAGCCTGGAGAAGAGAAGGCTCCACAGAGACCTTCTGGTGGCCTTGCAGGACTTCAAGGGGCCTGTCAGAAAGATGGGGAGGGACTTTTGAGCAGGGCCTGTTGGGACAGGACAAGGGGGGGATGGGTTTAAACTAAAAGAGGGAGATTTAGACTAGATAGAAGGAAGAGATTTTTGCTGCTGAGGGTGGTGAGAGCCTGGCGCAGGCTGCCCAGAGAGGTGGTGGCTGCCCCATCCCTGGCACCATTGCAGGTGAGGTTGGCCGGGGGCTCTGAGCAACCTGCTCTAGTTGCACATGTCCCTGCTCCCTGCAGGGGGTTGGACTAGGTGAGCTTTAAAGGTCCCTTCCCACCCAAACCAGAACATGATTCTATGACTGAAAAGCAGGAGGGCTGTGTAGTCAATCCCTGTTAGTGAAGGCAGCTGTGCTGCAATGCAGGGCCACCCTACACACCAGCTTGGCCAAACTGTCCTACCCTTCAGAGCCCAAGTCTCTCTTGTCCTGCTGCCTTTTTGCAGCCAGTGTTGTATATGGAAAGCTGCTGTGAATTCCTCTGCTTCTACTTCCTAAAATATGTCTTTTGACTCTTGCCCTTACTCATCCCAAAGCCCTGGAGCCCTCCATGGGGATTGTCCTGCCTCCAGGGCCACTCTCCTGCCTGCTCCTGCTGGGAAGATGTAATGAGAATTTGTCAGGTTGCTCCAGACAGAAGAATCCCAGTTTCCAGCTACCAGAGCTGGTGCTGAGGACTTCCACAAGCCAGGTTCTTCCTCCCTGGCTGCTGCAGACAGCATGGTAGGTGGAACCAGCTTTTGGGGCTTTGGACATAACCCAGCTGGTCCTTAGGTGCAGCCAGGCTTACAAACCCATTTTATCCCTGCTCCTCTTCCCTCAGGCCCTTTTATGATCTAGGATGGCAACAGCCCTGTGGCCAAGGATGGCCCTCACCTCCTGTCTGGGCCAGCCCCAAGCATCACCTGACACCAGGTGGTAGCATCAGACCCAGAGGCCAACTGCACAGCTGAGTTCAAAAAGAGATGTGTGGCTGGAGGACCTGGTTGTTGAATTACAACCCCACGCAGGCAAAGCTTCCCTCCTGTTTCTAATCTGCTGATGGAGGGTTGCAAAAATGCAACTCTTCTTGGAATGGAAAAACAACCTCATTAGACCAAGAGTTAGTGGCCATTTCCTTTCAGTGGGGACACTCCTATGCAAGCTACGAATGCCGTGGATTTTTTGTTCTCCTTTGAGTCGAGTGGCTTTGCTTCTTTGATGTGTACTTGAAGATAAAATCCAGGACAAACTTTGCAGGATAGCTGGGCCACGAACTGTTGGGAGCTGCTAGGAAGCAAAAGCCATGTACGTTTCCCATGGCAGGACTATTTCTAGCAACACTCTCTCACAGCTATTGATCACGAGTTGGAAAACAGCCAGCTGAAGATGAGCCAGTGTGTGCCCAGGTGGCCAAGAAGGCCACCACCATCCTGGCTTGGGTCAGCACTGGTGTGGCCAGCAGGACCAGGGCAGGGATCATCCCCCTGGACATGGCACTGGGGAAGCTGCACCTTGAATCCTGGGGTCAGTTCTGGGCCCCTCACTCCAAGAAGGACATTGAGGGGCTGGAGCGTGGCCAGAGAAGGGCAACGAAGCTGGGGAAGGGTCTAGAGCAGGAGTGTGGTGAGGAGCAGCTGAGGGACCTGGGGGTGTTGAGCCTGGAGAAAAGGAGGCTCAGGAAGCTTGCTCTTGATAAGTCCCTGAAAGGAAGTTGGATCCAGGTGGGGTCGGGCTCTTCTCCCAAGGAACAAGCCACAGGACAAGAGGAAATGGCCTCAAGTTGCACCAGGGGAGGCTGAGGTTGGACATGAGGAACAATTTCTTGCTGGCAAGGGCTGTGAAGGGCTGTGCCAGGCTGGGCAGGGCAGTGGTGGAGTCCCCATCCCTGGAGGGGTTTCCAAGCCGTGGAGATGTGGTGCTGAGGGCCATGGGTTAGTGGTGCCCTGGCAGTGCTGGGTTAACAGTTGGACTCAGTGATCTTAAAGATCTTTTCCAACCAAAACAATTCAATGCTTCTACAAATGACATTCTGATCTGGAGGTCTGTGTGTACCTGCTGTTTTTATAGCTGTAGCAACTCATCTTGGATTTCATTATTTTTAAAAAAATTGCAACCAAGCTTCCTAAAGTGTGCTTAATAACATTATTTGAATATATATGTGGGATGTTGAGTTACATCCCTGTATTGTTTCCTAGAGCTCGTTACTGCCTAACAGTGACAGGTTCATTCGAACTGCTGCGATTGTGCAATGAGGACTCTGCTCATCCAGCAGGTAGCCAGAATTACTCGTGAAACAGGCCTCCATCTGACAGACAGGCCACAGAAATAAATATCCATAGAATCACAGAATCATGGAACAGTTTGGGTTGGAAGGGACCTCAAAGATCATCTAGTTCCACCCCCCTGCCATGGCAGGGACACCTCCCACTAGACCAGGTTGCTCCAAGCCCCAAACAACCTGGCCTTGAACACCTCCAGGGATGGAGCATCTACAGCTTCCCTGGGCAACCTGTGCCAGTCTCTCATCACCATCTCTTCTCAGATCAACCCTAGCACTAATCCTTAACCCAAACCTCTCATCGTGTTCCATATTTGACGTGTGCAGAAGAAATGGGAAGAAGGGAATTGTATTTCTTTACATACATTTTTAACAGTTATGACCATTTAGTGACAGAAGGCCTCACCTTCTGAGACTGTATAAATACTGATCTCAGGCAACAGAAAGAAGGAAAATGAAGTTTTCACAGTGGAAATTTGTTATCTTTAAAATGGAACTGTCATTAAGATGGACCTCCGCCAAAATATCTGACAATTAACACACCTCAGATACATTATCCATGAAACCTTTCCAGGGAGATAGATATAAGCCACCAAAAGAGGTCTGTTAGCAGTCAAGGAGAAAGAAGACCTCTCCTGACCCATCTGCACCATCAGTTGAGTTTCTGCGGTTGTTTTTAGCTCACTAGTCCCCTCGTCCTGCACCGAGTTCCAAAGCCTGTTCTCTTTTTCCTAACCTGTTGACTGTTCAAATTTGGAACAGGGTGGGAGGTTGAGGGTGAAGTTACAGGAGATGGAGCGAGCGGATCTGATAGCTCTCTGAGCCTGGTGGGAGGAGGAACCATTCCTCCTCCTCCTCCTCCTCCTCCTTCTCCCAGCCAGGCATTCCTGAAGCTTATCATGTGCTGGCTCTGCTGCTGGTCGGGCCGCTCCAGCTGCTAACCAAGCAGAAAGTGCAGGTTTTATCGTCCAAAGCTAATAGTTTCTCGCCAGACGGGGAGTTAAATCAGCTCACCAAAAAGGTCTAATGAGTGCTATCCTTGGAATAATAGAGTGGAAGTGGAACCAGGAGCCTTGGACTAAAGGGAAAGGTAGAAAAAAGAGGGAATACAACCTCCTGCTTTTAGATTGCTCATCAAATCGCACACCAAGTCTTTGTGTGCTTGTGATCCGTAAAAGAAAAACCCAGGAACATGAACAACAAGCAATCCACGGTCCCGCCAGCACAGCTGTTCTGCCAGCCAGGAGCAGTGGGCGCCGCAAAGAGATGGAAGGGCCTTCAACCAAACTGCTTCATCAACAGGGGTGGATTTGGGTGCCTGTTAAGACAAACGCAGCCACGGCTCTGGGACAGAAACGTGCTGTGAGCAGTCCTGACGAGGTTATGAGGAATTAGAACCGCTCCCGCCTCAGAACAGACTTTGTCAAAGTCTAAACGCCAGATTTTCAGCTCCTCTATTTTTGTGCTTTGGCAAAGAACAAAGGTCATGGCTTTAAAGCAGCTTTATGATTCGGATCTCATCAATGCTCATGAATGCTTGTTCTGTGCCCAGCAACAGGACAAGGGGCAACGGGCACCACCTGGAACCCAGGAGGTTCCATGGGAGCAGGAGGAGAAACTTGTTTGGTGTGAGGGTGTGGGAGCCTGGCCCAGGCTGCCCAGAGAGGTTGTGGAGTCTCCTTCTCTGCAGAGATTCCAAAGGCGCCTGGACACGATCCTGGGCCCCCTGCTCTGGGTGAGCTGCTGGAGCAGGGGGTTGGATGAGATGATCTCCAGAGGTCTCTTCAACCCCCACCATGCTGGGACTCTGGGATTCCTATACACTGTGCCGTACAAGGCTCTGAGGTTGCTCAAATTACACTGGAGCCTCAACCACAGGATACTGGAGGGCTTTCCAGATACCTCTCCTCCCGTCATCTCACAGACCTCACGACCGAGCGCAGGACCAGTACAAATCCCTTACGTGCCTTTTATTTGACTGCAAAAGCTGCTGGTATAATTGGTATTCTCAAGTGGCGTTTCCACCCTATTCAAAAGGACCCATATAAAGCCAGATGGCTTTGATTACCGAACGCCTTGTTTGTGCCAGAGGTCTGAAATCTCCATCCTCATCCTCCCCTGCCGCCAGGAATTGGTGCTGAGGAGAAGGGCAGGTCCCCAAGCACACCCATGGTGGGCGGCCACCGGGATCGGGGCTGGGTGGGAGATCGACGCAGCCTCAGGCATCAGATGGTGCTAAGCAGTGAAAATGCTCTCAGCAGAAGGAACCTTGAGAAGAAAAAGACAACAATAAGCGTTGTCTCCGCTGCCACATGGCTGCCCACCACTTCAGCATGGTGGGGATCTCCGGCTGATCCCTAGTGCTGTCCTGAACTCACGCTGAGGGTGACCTGACAGCGGCAGATCGCAGAGTGGCCGAGCAGCCGAACCCATCTGCCCTGCATTAGTGTTTTTCACCATTTCTTATCAAAACACTGACCTGATAGAGGGAAGATCTTATGAAACACGCTAAAGCTGCTGCCAAGGCACGATTGCTGCTAGCTAGCATTTATTTTTCCACAATTATATTCAGGGCTGTTGAGGGCTCGGTTGTCCTTTCGAGACAGCCCAGATCAAGGAGTGGTGCGTACAGTCCATCCTCGCAGGAGAAGTCCGGGGAGGCTCTATGACTCAGGAATGACTCACTGCTCCTCCTCTGGTTCTTCCAGACTCTTGGGGGCGTACAAATTTATTGTCGGTCTGTATCTGCAGGAAATTATTCCCCCCCCTCCAGCTCAGCTCTCCTGCGCAGAAGGAATTCAGACACGTTCCGCTTGTCCCTCGCCTCCCGGGAGGGTCCGGCTGCACACCAAGGGCTTTGCAGCCCGTGCTGGGGAAAGCAGAGAAATGAGGGAGTTCTTTTTTTTCTCCCTTGAACGACACGCTGCCCAGGTTAATTATTTGGAACTAGGACCGTTCCTACCAAGCCCCCAAAATCCCGATTACTAAACAAAGATTGACCTTTCAGAGAGTTATTTCTAAGAACGTGGATAAAATAAGATAGTATGACTCAAGCAACAGGAGGAGAGCGTCTGCATCACAGTTAAGCCACACAAATTGCTTTCACTGTTAGAATCAAGTATTCTAAAAAAAAAAAACACCCACGAATGATTAATCTTTTTTTCTCTTTAGCAAGACATTTTGAAGTATTCCAGCGAAGCCAAATGGGAAGTGTTTAAACAATGCCTGCTTAGTCTCCAGCAAGTCTTAACTAGTAGGAATACAAGGTTTAGGTCGGAAGGGAAAACAATAACCGAAATAAAAGATTTCTACACACGCATGTACAAGATAAATGTATGCAGAGAACGACAGAAAAGCACAAAAAGGTTCTGAATACCAAATAGGCCTGTTGGGCTCTTCACAACCAAAACTGGGGAGCTTGAGGACACCAAGGATACCGTAGAAATGCATAAAAATACGATTATTCCAGTGGCAATGCTGATTTCAGACTTTCTTCCCCCATGTCAGTCATCTTCATGCCCATGCTCATTTTTCCACCTCCATCCCCCTCTGGTTGTATTTCATGAAACAGTTGTTAACGGCAGCACGGGGTTAAGGTAGAACCCTTCACCTTCTCCGATGCTGGCATGGCCAAGTGGTCAATGCTCTGTTCTGCAGAGATAGGTGCTGAGATGGACCTGGAATGGTCTTTCACATCAAAGAGGGAAAGCAAATAGAGTTGCAGAATGGTAAACAGCAAGGAAAGAGTATTCCCTGGAGGGCTTTCCAAGCCGTGGAGATGTGCTGCTGAGGGCCATGGGTTAGTGGTGCCCTGGCAGTGCTGGGGGAACGGTTGGACTCAATGATCTTAAAGGTCTCTTACAACCAAAATTCTATGATTCTATTCTATGATTCTGTGATCACAGAAACTTTGATAAGGAAATTTAAGATCAGAAAATGACAACTGCAAAGTGGCAAGAAGATGAGCTGCCAATAAATTCTCCTGTTCCCAGTTTCTGTGACCCTGTGGCCTACCAATCAAAAATCTCTCCACTCTAATTTTGTCTTAGAGAACGTGGTAACTCTGAGGAACGCTGGAGGGGCGAGGTGTGCTGGGATTTGGATTCCTCCCACATCTAACCTGGCAGAGGGGAGCGGCACCGGAGCTCCCAGCTCCGGCCAGTCCTGGAATGCAGCGGCCGGAGCCAGGCTGATGGAAGCTGACAGCCCCGCTTTCATCTGGCAGTGTCCCCACCACCAGCTGCGCCCAGCAAAGAAAGAGCGGGCAGGAATTCGCAGCATTCCCCCTCGGATTAATCCCCGGCTGTCCCGCTGAGCCTGAATGAATTGAGCCAGGGATTCGTAGCTCTGCTGGGGGAGATTTGCTGATTTTTTGAGCCCCCCTGGGGGGATGTGATACAGAGAGCAAATAACCAGCGGGCAAGTGAGGTAATGGGCCAGGGCGTGAAGGCCCCTCGCCTCTGCTCGACCCACCTTCATGGCCTTGTCTCCGTATGCGAGAAGAAAACTTCACGCTGCTGCCACAGGCCATTTATAAAGCACGGCCCAACGTCTGTAGCGAGTTCTATGCAAATTGGCCAAATTACAAGAAAAGGCATAAATAATGTTTAAGGCAAGATCGTGGGAGCACAAAGACAGCTTGGTTGCAACCTGACAGGTGATCTGAAGATGAAGATAGGTGGGGTCGGGCTCTTCTCCCAAGGAACAAGTGATAGGACAAGAGGAAACAGCCTCAAGTTGCCCCAGGAGAGGTTGAGGTTGGACATGAGGAACAATTTCTTGCTGGCAAGAGCTGTGAAGGGCTGTGCCAGGCTGGGCAGGGCAGTGGTGGAGTCCCCATCCCTGGAGGGGTTTCCAAGCCGTGGAGATGTGGTGCTGAGGGACATGGGTTAGTGGTGCCCTGGCAGTGCTGGGTTAACGGTTGGACTCCATGATCTTAAAGATCTTTTCCAACCAAAACAATTCTGAGATACTAAGTGCTAAGGTGGAAGGCCCTGTGGCCGCTCCAGCCGCAGCCCTCAGCAGCTGCCCCGAAGCCTCTGCCCTGGCTCCCTCCTTCTTCTCAGGCGGGACAATAATAAAATACAAAATGAAAGTGTCATTTTTAAAAATGAGACCTAATGTAGGCAGAATGCTGGGAGTGCTCCAGAGATGTTACACTTCAGAATCTAACCCGAATCCAAGATGAGGGTCACATAAAGGATCTGACTGATTAACCAGGTAGCCAGGAGTATGTGAAAATGTGAATTCTAGATATTAGATGTCCATATAGACATCTCTCTATATAGAATGTCTATAATTACACAGGCCTTGCTATAAAATAACATCACTGTACCATCCTGATGCCTGAAAAGGTTGTAAGGTCTCAGATGCTTGATGGAGAGAGTCACAGCCAGTAATCAGTGTCATTTATAAATCAGCAAATACTGCAAGATTTTGTACATTTTTTTAACTTTACAGAATCCCAGAATGGTGGGAGTTGGATCATCTTGTCCAACCCTCCTGCTCCAGCAGCTCACCCAGAGCAGGGGGCCCAGGATCGTGTCCAGGCAGGTTTGGAATCTCTCCAGAGAAGGAGACTCCACAGCCTCTCTGGGCAGCCTGGGCCAGGCTCCCACACCCTCACACCAAACAAATTTCTCCTTAAACTTTAGTTTTGTTATTGTTTTGCTTTGAAATCTCATGTGATAACTCTGAGAATGTTTAGATATTACATTCTTATATACAAATATATATTGCATTTATGTATAAATGTACTATGTAATAAATACATTTATACATAAACATCATAAACAAAATTAATAAATAATCAGAAAGAAAACAGAAATGGGCATCTGGATTAGTGGGCCAATTACAAATACAAAACATGCCCTCCTGAATATTGCACTGAAAAAATTCACAGCAGATGACCTGGGGTCGTGCTGCAGCAAGGGAAGAAAGGAAAATGAACCAGTTCAAATCCTGTCCTAACTCTGATCTATGTGCAGACAGAGCAGACTCATTCTCTGCGGATTAATTACTCCGCCGAGCCAACGCTTGCACTTCTGTTTAGTCTCTTCTGTGCAGGGTGAGGCTGTGGTGAGAGCTGCAGCTGACCCTGTCTGTGGAAGCTGCCTGTCCTGTGCTTCCAGTCGGTGCCCGTTGGCCCTTGTCCTGTCACTGGGCACCACTGACAAGAGTCTGGCCCCATCCTCTTGCCCCCCATGGGCCCTTGAGCTCTTGCTCAGCATTGCTCAGATCCCCTCTGAGGCTTCTCTTGTGCAGCTCAGCAGCCCCAGGGCTCTCAGCCTTTCCTGGGCACAGAGATGCTCCAGGCCCCTCAGCATCTCCGCAGCCTCTGCTGGACTCTCTCCAGTAGCTCCTTGTCTCTCTCGAACTGGGGAGCCCAGCACTGGACACAAAATAATTGGATTAAAGTATCTTGCATGGACATAATTTGAATTTCATTCCATTTCTTCAGCACTGCTCATTCCGTTACCCAGAACAGCTCCTTAAAAGGAGCAGGTTGCTTCCAATTTGAAACCCTGTGCTCCTTTTTTACTTTATTACTAACAATACCAGCTAAAAATGACTCCATTAGAATGCAGAACCTACTGTTAGGTGGATTTTTCTCATCTTCAATGATGAAATTTCAGTCAGGAAGGCTGAATGCTGAGAAAAGGATCATGTCTGGCAAAACGGGCAACACTTGAAGGCCCCTTTTATGCAACAGGGAGGCCGAGAGCTGCAAAGGAACCACAGGTGACCCTAGTTCAAAAAGATTTTGAATCAAAAGATCCACCCAATGTCTCAGAGGTTTCCCGAAGGCTTTGTCCGTCGCTGTGTCTGGCCGGCTGTATGGAGCAGGCTCTGGGAATCCCGCAGCCCCGGCTCCCCCGCAGCGCCGGCGCCCGCGGCTCTCCAATGAGCGTTTCTCACACGACAGCTCAATTAAGTCAAGGATATGAGGGGGAGGATGATCCAAGTAATTCCCCAGCTTGCAGAGCAGAGGTAACCCACAGGAGGCTGAATTCAAAGCCCTTCCGTCAGGCTTCTTAAATGGACCCTATGACTTTACAGGGTGTTTTGACTCTGATTTTATTTTTCATTCTTTTTGGGGCCTCAAGTTATTTGCTGCATTTCACAATCAATGTCACGGACCATGGAAAGAATTTGTAGTGCATCAAACTAAGCCAAATATATTGTCAATAATTAAAATTGTAATGAAGCAGTGAAACCACGATAGAATATTGCAAGTCAGTACCTTCAAACCCAGCATAAACCAGTTCCAGGATGGAGATACAACAGAGTTTGCTGCAAAGATTAACAAAAGTCTCATATAAAAGGATCTGCGACGACTATTATTTTTTAATCATCTTCCCATTTTATTTGTAAATATTCACCTAGGTGGTTAGTAGCAGGACAAATGCAAGCTTATTGATGTCTAAGTCCATTACAGAATCCCAGCATGGTGGGGTTGGAAGGGACCTCTGGAGATCATCTCCCCCCAACCCCCTGCTCCAGCAGCTCACCCAGAGCAGGGGGACCAGGATCGTGTCCAGGTGCCTTTGGAATCTCTCCAGAGGAGACTCCACAACCTCTCTGGGCAGCCTGGGCCAGGCTCCCACACCCTCACACCAAACAAGTTTCTCCTCCTGCTCACATGGAACCTCCTGGGTTCCAGTTGGTGCCCGTTGCCCCTTGTCCTGTCACTGGCACCACTGACAAGAGTCTGGCCCCATCCTCTTGCCCCCCATGGGCCCTTGAGCTCTTGCTCAGCATTGCTCAGATCCCCTCTGAGGCTTCTCTTGTGCAGCTCAGCAGCCCCAGGGCTCTCAGCCTTTCCTGGGCACAGAGATGCTCCAGGCCCCTCAGCATCTCCGCAGCCTGCACTGGACTCTCTCCAGTAACTCCTTGTCTCTGTGGAACTGGGGAGCCCAGCACTGGACCAACTCCAGAGGTGGCCTCACCAGGGCAGTGTAGAGGAGGAGGAGAACCTCCCTCGACCTGCTGGCCATTGCTTCTTAACGACTGTGGTTTTCTAGCCCTGCTGCTTGCCATAGATTTAAACCCACAGTCCCTTTCAGCACTCCACCTCTCCTCGTCGTTTGTGCTGTTCTCCTGTTGCTGCAAAATGTTAATCCACATGTTCCCAATTACTGGATCTTTGACAAAACAAGTAGCAGCAAGAAGAAACCACTGTGGTTTTTATGATAATAGTAAGTAGAAGTCAAGATACCATTTCATGCCAAGTGGATCAGGAAAGCAGTAACTGGAGAAGAGTTTTATGGTGTCTCTGCAATATCTGGCCTGGCAATAGCTCATGGAATTTTCTCTGTATTGTTGCTGAATACTCGGTTCCTTGCTGAAACTTTGTACCAAAGCTGAAGGTAGAGAGATATTCTACAAATCATGGCAAATGTCACAGTTTTGAAAGCACAGACGTGAGTTCTTTGTCTGCAAAAAAACGTCTGCCATGATTTCAACACATGAAGCTTTGCTGAGGAGCTAAATTTCAGCTTTTTGAGAGAGTGAACAGAGTGGCTTTCAAAGCTATGAAAAGAAACATCAACTTCTCCATGTTTTGGAGGATGACTTCACGGCTTTTATAGCTCACATCAGCAGCAGAAGGGGACCAAGGATCTGGGAAACTGGCAATGAGGTGCCTGTAGGTACACGTATGTACGTGTGTGTCGTGCGCACACACAAAGGGGATGTACCAACCACGCTGTCAAAATAAATCCTGACCTTTCTTTCTTCTGAAAAAAGAGTTTTCATTACAAATACAATAATCACTGAGGTCTGGAGAAATTATTTCAGCACGTATACGTACATATACGCATCATATATAAATACATGCATGCTTTGGATCTCGGTTACAACGGGGTGATCGAACATCTAAGTTGTCTTCTGATTAAATCCTTAACACTGTCAATGGAGATGAAGAAACCCTTCACCTGGGTGCACACAAACACCGGCTCCAACCACGCTGCCTCGGTTCCTCTTCCCTCCCAGGAAGGCCGATGGCTCTGCCCTCTGAATGATCATAGAATCATTACGGTTGGAAAAGACCTCTCAGATCCTCCAGTCCGACTGTCACCCGATGGGCTTCTGGGGTGCCCCAGCACCTACAAGGCTCCTCATGAACCCCCCAAGACCCTGAAAGCGTGCAGAAGAGAGGAGAGAAAAAGACTTGCATGGCTTTTCTATGATTTTTGGTACTGTATCACTCCGTCCTCTTTATGTGGCGTGCAGATCACGGGAAATGGTATTTTTATCCCTTTTTATGTTACATGGTCGCATAAATTGCTGACAGGAACTGCCAACAGGCTCCACTAATGACTACAATGCAGCTTCACTGGCATAAAGGTCTCTTTACATTCACGCGGACCATCGACGTCAGGGGCTTGTAATGGTGCAACTACACGGACATTTCTATAGCAACAGAAACTTCTCTATGGCCTCAGCTCAGGGAATCAAATTCTCAGGGGATATGTAACAGGAGTGGGCTATGTTAAAAGCCACCAGCTCGTCAGGGGTCTAAAGAGACCCCACATGCATCCAGAAGGCGGGGGTGGACATGCAGATTTGGAACTACACTTTTAGACTCAGTTCTTCTTTCAAGTAATGATTTCCTGACAACAGAAAACAAAGACGTCACGTCGGCCCCAAACGTGCCGGGCGTAACAGCAGTTCCTACAGCATCGATATGATCTTTACTGGGTGACTCATCCCCGTCCTCTGTGTGTTTATCTAACTACCCTGACCGCATCCAGTTACCAATTACTAGCTAGCACTGGCTTTACAAAGCCATCTTCAAGGGACCGTAAGCAGTGGAGGACAGGCTGAGGCTTTGGGGTCACTGCTCATCGCCAGACATCAGGAACTCCCATTTTTCAGCACAGCACCAAGCGTACACAGCACCTGTGTGCTCCAAGTGAGCTCTGTTTCCACAGTTGGAGATATTACACATTTATTCACGGGTTTGTAAGATCTTTGTGGATCAATGCCCAATCCAATAGCCATGACCTGGACTGTCACTCTCATAGAATCATAGAACCGTTTAGGTTGGAGAAGACCTGCAAGATCATTGAGCCAAACCATTCCCCCAGCACTGCCAGGGCACCACTAACCCCTGGCCCTCAGCACCACATCTCCACAGCTTGGAAACCCCTCCAGGGATGGGGACTCCACCACTGCCCTGCCCAGCCTGGGACCGCACTTCACAACCCTTGCCAGCAATAAATTTTTCCTCATGTCTAACCTGAACCTACCCTGGCACAACTTGAGGCTGCCTTCTCTTGTCCTGTTGCTTGTTCCTTGGGAGAAGAGCCTGATCCCACCTGGCTCCAACCTCCTTTCAGGGAGTTGTGCAGAGCCAGAAGGTCTCCCCTGAGCCTCCTTTTCTCCAGGCTCAACACCCCCAGGTCCCTCAGCTGCTCCTCACCACACTCCTGCTCTAGACCCTTCCCCAGCTTCGTCACCCTTCTCTGGACATGCTCTAGACCCCCAATATTATTCTTGGAGTGAGGGATCCAAAACTGACCCCCGGATTCGAGGAGTGGCCTCCCCAGTGCTGTGTCCAGGGGGACAATCCCTGCCCTGGTCCTGCTGGCCACACTGGTGCTGACACAAGCCAGGATGCTGGTGGCTTTCTTGGCCACCTGGGCACACGCTGGCTCATCTTCAGCCGGCTGTTGACCAACACCCCCAGGTCCTTCTCTGCCGGGCAATTTCCAGCCACTCTTCCCCCAGCCTGGAGCGTTGCAGGGGGTTGTTGTGACCCAAGGGCAAGACCCAGCACTTGGCCTTGTTGAACCTCACCCCACTGGCCTTGGCCCATCGATCCAGCCTGGCCAGACCCCTCCGTAGATCCTTTTTATGCTCAAGCAGATCAGCACTCCCACGTAACTTGGTGTCACCTGCCAACTGACTGAGGGTGCCTCAATCCCGTTGTCCAGATTATTGATAAAGACATTAAAGAGAACAGGCCCCAGTAGCGAGCCCTGAAACAAGAAGCTAAACGCTGAGGGAGCAGCCCTTCATCTGACACAGCCTCAGGGGAACTTACATTTATTTACACTAGCTGAGCATCTGGAAGTTCTCCTGCATTTATTCTCACATCTTCAGACTAGTTCATTTAACTCCTTGTGTCCTCTTGTGCCTTCCAGCAACTAAAATAAGATTTTGAACACCTGAATGTTTTGGAGGTATCAATTCCAGACACCCTGCTCAGCACACCCGCCAAGGTGCAATGGATGCAAACACATCAATAGATTAAAGAAAATGGCTTTTTGGGTCAAACTTGTTTTGAATCGATTTTAGAGTGATGTAAGCCCTGAAAAATGTCCGAGTCTGTTTGCACTTTTAAGTAAACAAACAAAACCTGCTTTAATTTAGACAAATTTCCAGGCCGTAATTGTCAGAACACCACGAAAAGCTCTTGGGTATTAAAAAGCAGAATCTAAATAAGAAACAGAAGCTACAGAAGGAGGAGGGCTCTGTGGGAACCTTCCTGCCTTTGGTCTGACAATCCAAAAAGTGTGTTCTGGTTTCCCCCAGCATCCGGTGCACTCCAGCAAGCTTCTAAATAAAGTGGAGTGAAAACTCCACTCCAAGCTTTGGTGTTCCCGAAATGGCTCGTCTCGGCTCCGCCGGCAGCGCTGCGGCTCCTGGTAGAGGAAGCATCCACATGAACGTTCCTCCTAAACGCTGCTCTCCGTATTCTAAAGGCTCGGCTCGAAAGTCGCTAAAATAAGCACTTAAAATAACAACTTCAAACGCCCGCGCACGGCTGCGTCCCTTCAGAAGAGCTATTTTCTCTTCCCTCACTTGATTTCCCTTCAGCGCTCATTAAACAAAGGAACCTCCGCGCCGTGACGAGAGAGAAAGGCCAGATTTCAGCTTGAGGACTAACATAAGTCAATTAAAATCTGCTGGCTCCTAATTACAGGATTTGTTATTTATCCCAGGCTGCCTCCCAGTACAAAAAACTGGTGGCTGGTGCCTTCTCTCAGTGATAAATGTTCGCATGTGGGGGCTGAAGGGCAAGGAAGAGCGTTTCTTTTCCCTCGGCTGAGCAAGCGGCTCTCAGCTTTCATGGGAATGTTTAATCCCCTTTTAAGCCTGAGTAAAAGCAACCTGTACTACACAGTAGTCCACCCGGAGCGCCGCGTCCAGCTCTGGAGCCCCCACTACAAGAGGGACATGGATCTGTTGGAGCGGGGCCAGAGGAGGCCCCAGCAAGGGCTGGAAGCCCTCTGCTGGGAGGCCAGGCAGAGAGAGGCGGGCTTGTTCAGCCTGGAGAAGAGAAGGCTCCAGGGAGACCTTCTGGTGGCCTCCCAATATCTGAAGGGGTCTACAAGAAAGCTGGGGAGGGACTTTTTACAAGGGCTTGTAGTGATAGGACAAGAGGTGATGCTGTCAAACTGGAAGAGGGGAGATTTAGATTAGAAATTAGGAACAAATTCTTCACTCTGAGGGTGGTGAGACCCTGGCACCGGTTGCCCAGGGAAGCTGTGGATGCTCCATCCCTGGGGGTGGTCAAGGCCAGGTTGGATGGGGCTTGGAGCAACCTGGTCTAGTGGGAAGTGTCCCTGCCATGGCAGGGGGGGTGGAACGAGATGATCTTTGAGGTCTCTTCCAACCCCTGCCACACTCAGATTCTGTGATTATCAGTAACAAATGCCCACCACTCACCTCATTCTGGCTGGTCCAGAATTAATGAGCATTTAAGAAGAGTGCCCATCAGATCTGGGATCCTATTCTTTTAAAGGGATTCTCTACAAGTGCAGACACCCCACCCTAGATGTAGCACGACCTTCTTCCAACCCCAGAGTGTCTGTGTCACCCCTGAGAGCTACTTTAGCCCTGAGAGACCACGCCTGCCTGCTCTTCCCTGGGTTCCCACCAGGCCCAGCACAGACCTTCATCTCACTGCCACAGGGTTCAGGAGAGCGGGCGAGGTTCTGGAACAACCCAGGAGACAGCTGAAGCCACACAGGGCAGTGGCACCACTTGCCACAGCTCCACCTGCCTTGAGTTTGTTGATAGAATCATAGAATCGTTATGGTTTGAAGGGACCACCAGGATCATCAAGTCCAACCTTCATCCTAACATCTCTCTAGCCACTAGACCATCGCCTCAAGTGCTACATCTACTCATTTATTAAACCCCTCCAGGGATGGTGACTCCACCACCTCCCTGGGCAGCCTGTTCCAGTGCCCAACCACTCTTTCAGTAAAGAATTTCTTCCTAATATCAAATCTAAACCTCCCCTGGTGCAACTTGAGGCCATTTCCTCTTGTTCTATCATTAGAAATTTGGGAGAAGAGACCAACATAGTACCAAAGACAGTCCCACCTTTAAGTTAAAAAGGGGGAAAAAAAGAGTATTTTAAATCAGCATAGCTCAGCAAATCTTCATTGTTATTGTCGAGGTTTTTAAATAACTACAAATTCTTCCTCCTGCCTATGCTGGCTCCTTACATTCACGAACATATTAGTCACCACTTAATTATCACTACAAAGCCTTATTAATATGCACGGATAAAGAGCTCTCTGGCAGGAACGCATTTTAACGAAGCCGCCAAAAGGCAACCCACGGTAATTTCTAGAAGGATACGCCATGACTAGCAATAGCAAACCGACTGAAGCAGCCCAGGGATAGGATGAGGTACAGAAGGGGAAAAAAAATCACCTAATTCATTTTAATATTTTACTGATAAACTTAATTAGGAAGTGTTTGGGCATCTGGAGTGGGCGGGTGCAGCTTCAGAGGACTTACAATGGTGCGTGAGAGGAACGGCGTCACTCCACGTGTCATCTGCAAGTGCCCGGCAGCGCTGTCTGCAGGACGTGTAATATGCTGTGAAAAAGAAGAAGGTAAAGGGGACGTTTTGTGGACATCCTGTATTTGACAGCGAGCAAAGCATCAGTGCCTTATTTTTGAGGCTACGGCCGGGTCTGTAACACTCTCACCCAACAACGTGTAACCACCAAATCAACCCCATGTCCTGCGTATCTAATTGCACTTAACTTCCTCGAGCAGCAACTTGCTTTGCTCTCTGTTATTTCTGTAATGTTTGCCCTTCCAAGGGGAAGTTACCGTTACCCAGGCCTTCCCTGAGGGCACAGGTCAGGCTGAGGCACCCAGAGGGGGCTGAGGTGACAGGAGACCCCAGTGTGGAGAACGGGTCCCAGAGAGGACCCGGGATAGTGGGTGGCAGCCCCTGAACACGGGCACCACCAAGGGACAGCCAGGACTGAGTGGAACCCAGCGCACATCTCCTTTGGAAAAGACCTTTCAGATCACTGAGTCCAACCGTTCCCCCAGCACTGCCAGGGCACCACTAACCCCTGGCCCTCAGCACCACATCTCCACGGCTTGGAAACCCCTCCAGGGATGGGGACTCCACCACTGCCCTGCCCAGCCTGGGACCGCACTTCACAACCCTTGCCAGCAATAAATTTTTCCTCATGTCTAACCTGAACCTACCCTGGCACAACTTGAGGCTGTCTTCTCTTGTCCTGTTGCTTGTTCCTTGGGAGAAGATCCCAGCCCCACCTGGCTCCAGCCTCCTTTCAGGGAGTTGTGCAGAGGGAGAAGGTCTCCCCTGAGCCTCCTTTTCTCCAGGCTCAACACCCCCAGGTCCCTCAGCTGCTCCTCACCACACTCCTGCTCTAGACCCTTCCCCAGCTT
>VZZY01008156.1:122601-147579 GCA_013400335.1 Eurystomus gularis
CAGGGCTGCTCTCCAGCCCTTCATCCCCAGCCTGTGTTGGTACCGGGGGTTGTCCTGACCCAGGTGCAGGACCTTGCACTTGGCCCTGTTGAGCCTCAGGAGGTTCACATGAGCCCACGTGAAACTCCTCGAGATGGTTGACAGGATTGGAGAGCTGCTGCTGGGTGCGGTGGTCAGTCGGTGATGGTAGGCTGTGCGCATCAGTCGCAGTCTGTGTGTGCTGCTCACCTTCCAGCAGAACCACCTCGCTCACTGAAGGGAAGGGGTTTATTCTTGCTGGGAAGGGGAAGAGGATGCGTGTAATCAAGTTTATGGATTATTTAGTATCTTAACAACGTGCTTTCCTAGGAAAAGTGAGCATCAGCTCTACCCAGTAGCAGCTCCAACACGGCACAGTTCTGCCACAGCTGTCTTATTCTTCTGCAGATTTTGCTGGGGAATCTGGGAGAAACCTTTAAGGAAAATAAGTCTTTCATTTCTTCTAGATTGAATAATTTGTTCTACTTACCCGTTACTGACTTTTGTCTCAAAAACTGTGGGCTGATGTGTCAAATAAGCTGTTGTCAGTTAAAGGAAAGGGGCCCAGGTTACCATGAGACACGGGAACTGTGACGTTAATCTTGTAATATTTTTTAAATTATAGACAAGTCTTTTCACTGCCTTGTGAAGAGCGGATCCAACTAAATGATGTCCCTGCTCCCTGCGGGGGATTGGACTAGTTGACTTTAAAGGTCCCTTCCCACCCAAACCAGTCTGTGATTCTGTGATTCTCTAAAAGGTAACTAGATGAGCAGAGTATGAAATCCGACATTTCCTCACAGATTATTGCAGTTTTCAGTTTTATAGAGGTAATTTTTTATTGCCTTCCCTGTCACTTGATGAATATCTGGGCTACCACACACAGGAATCGGCAAAATCGGCGGGGTCTGGTGCGTCCTCGTGGCAAATGACGCCACTGTGAAAGGAGGAACTCTTTATCCCATTGGAGTGAAGAAACAACTACGAGCTCAAGAAATAGCCATGCAGAACAGACTGTTATCCGTGTACCTCGTTGACAGCGGGGGAGCGTTCCTGCCACTCCAGGTAATGCTGGGACCACTTCCCAGAAGAAAATACGCTTGTTTATCTCAGTCATACCAATTTTTAGCAGCTAACCTCAGATTTATGTTGTGTTTTCTGGGCTGGCTGGCTTTGGTTGTCTGTTTATACTTAAGTTGGGTTTTGTCCACAAATCAGAGGGCAGGGGAGGATCTGAAGATGCGTAACAGCGGTGATCAACGTGGCTAATACAGCATCTGGTCAAAGTTTAGAACCTTCAAATAGCAGCGAGGGGACAAAGCGCTGCCCAAGTGTCGATATTGCTGGGTGTGCTGAAATGCCTTTACTAAATCAGTATGAGGTTTCTGTTTTCAGCTTCAGCATCTATAAAGTGACTCCGTGTTTTATTGTGGTGGTTGTGACAGTAACGCAGTAACCGCTGGGGTCTTAAAAAAGGTATTATTTCAGATTCCTGTAGTAAAAGGGGAATGTGCACGGGTTACTTTGCAGTGTACAGTGGTCATGTTATCCCAGAGTCTATAGGTGTTCTCCCAAGGAACAAGCGATAGGACAAGAGGAAACAGCCTCAAGTTGCACCAGGGGAGGCTAAGGTTGGCCATGAGGAACAATTTCTTGGTGGGAAGGGCTGTGAAGGGCTGTGCCAGGCTGGGCAGGGCAGTGGTGGAGTCCCCATCCCTGGAGGGGTTTCCAAGCCGTGGAGATGTGGTGCTGAGGGCCATGGGTTAGTGGTGCCCTGGCAGTGCTGGGGGAACGCTTGGACTCAATGATCTTAAAGATCTTTTTCAACCAGAATGATTCAGTGTTTCTAAGTCATTTCACAGATAAGGTATGATCATAGAATCACAGAACATGAGGGGTTGGAAGGGACCTCTGGAGATCATCGAGTCCAACCCCCCTGCCAAGCAGGACCAGAGAATCTAGGGCAGGTCACACAGGAACGCATCCAGACGGGTCTGGAAAGTCTCCAGAGAAGGAGACTCCACAAGCTCTCTGGGGAGCCCGTTCCAGGGCTCTGTCACCCTCACAGGCAAGAAGTTCCTCCTCATGTTGAGGTGGAACTTCCTGTGCTCCCGCTTGCATCCATTGCCCCTTGTCCTATCGCAGGGCACAAGTGAAATCATGAGCTTCCTCTTCATCCATGTTTACAGCCTCATCTTGTGGAGAAGAAACTGGTTTCACAATAAATTATGAAACTCACCTCAGCCTTTGAAATGTGGGTATCTTTGTGGAATTGCTCAATGTGTAAGGGGAATATGGAATATGGCAAGTGCTGGAAATGCAAGTTTCAGGTACGGTTGCTAGTGGTGGCCCTGCCAGAGTTGGTTACAATGCGTTTGTCAGTGAACAGAGTGAAGAGGAAGCGTTGGCCTTGGCAGTTAATACTGAAACTTGCTTTGTCTTTTCTCTGTAACATCAGGCAGAGCTGTTTCCTGACAAGCTGCACGGCGGCAGAGTTTTCTACAATGAAGCAATCATGTCTGCCATGGGAATCCCCCAGGTACAGTGTCGTGTGGAGTACGAGTCAGTGGAGCCTGTGGTCAGTAGAGCTCTGAATAAAGTTCTGTTCGAATAGAGATTCTAGGAACAACTCTCAAAGGTGAAAAAAAAAATCCCTGAAGCTCACCTTTTCTATTTGTGGGGAGGGGAGACTCAAATAGTAGCTCACATTGCAGACTACTTCAGCTTCAGGGGTCTTCTGAGTGTTTGCCAACAGGTGGTGATGGAAAAGCATCACAAGAGGGTATTTCAGAGTAAACGTTGAACTCGCTCAAAGCCACCATTGTTGTTCACACTGCTTTTTATATAAATCATAGAATCACAGAGTGGTTTGGGTGGGAAGGGGCCTTTAGAGGTCACCTAGTCCAACCCCCTGCAGGGAGCAGGGACATCTGCAGCTAGAGCAGGTTGCTCAGAGCCCCGGCCAACCTCACCTGCAATGGTGCCAGGGATGGGGCAGCCACCACCTCTCTGGGCAACCTGCGCCAGGCTTCTCTCTAGTCTAAATCTCCCTCTTTTAGTTTAAAATAATCCCCTCTTATCCTGTCTCAACAGGCCCTGCTCAAAGGAATGTCCCCATCTTTCTGACAGGCCCCTTGAAGTCCTGCAAGGCCACCAGAAGGTCTTTCTGGAGCCTTCTCTTCTCCAGGGTGAACAAGCCCAACTCTCTCAGCCTTTCTTCATCTCCAGTTCATTGTTCCCCAAGCTGTGATTTAGCCTCTTGAATGTTTCTGAAATAAATGTAAAGATTTTGCCTTTCCATTCTCCCCTCTCTGGCATCTTGACTCACTTTGGTTTCGCTGTCCTTCAGGTGGCGGTGGTGTGCGGCTCCTGCGTAGCTGGAGGTGCCTACGTTCCAACCATGGCAGAAGAAGTCGTGATGATTGATAAAATCAGTACACTCTTCCTTGCTGGCCCACCTCTGGTAAAAGCTGCGACAGGAGAAGATGTCTCTCCTGAGGACCTCGGAGGAGCTAAGCTTCACTCTCAGTATGTGAAACTGGTCTCAAAAATAGTACAGAATTCAATAGAGTTAAACAGACTGTTCTGTCTTAAATTTCAGCTTCACTGCTGTCCACGAGAACTGTATATAGACACACTCTGGTAGACATCTCCCCTAAGTACAGAGGTCAGGACTGGGGCCAAAAGTAGAATCTGTTATTACACCGTTTGCTGTCCCTCTCAGGTATGGGGGTTTTTGTTAGATTGGCCAAATGGGAGTAAAATTAAGGGATGTTATGGGGTGAAGCAGAGACTGGACAAATCTGGGTTTGGCTCCTTCCTCTTTGCTTCAGAGGGACCAGCTATTGAAGAGTGATGGTATCACTTCTTTTCCTAATAAAAGATTATCCAGGAAAAGATTATCAGATAAACATTATCAGGATACATATTTTAGAAAAAAACAATTCTGAGTGTTCAAATACTGTGATGATGGGGAAAATGCATAAGAGATTATTTTTTCTTCCTTTAAACTGGCGAGTGGAGAGCTGGTCTGACTCCTTTCCTTTTGTCTTGTCTGTTTTCCCTTTATTACATTGTTTGCAACAACATAGAATTGTTGTGGTTGGAAAAGATCTTTAAGATCATTGAGTCCAACCGTTCCCCAGCACTGCCAGGGCACCACTAACCCCTGGCCCTCAGCACCACATCTCCACGGCTTGGAAACCCCTCCAGGGATGGGGACTCCACCACTGCCCTGCCCAGCCTGGCACAGCCCTTCACAGCCCTTCCCACCAAGAAATTGTCCCTCATGTCCAACCTCAACCTCCCCTGGTGCAACTTGAGGCCATTTCGTCTTGTCCTGTCACTTGTTCCTTGGGAGAAGAGCCCGACCCCACCTGGCTCCAACCTCCTGTCAGGGAGTTGTGGAGAGCCAGAAGGTCTCCCCTGAGCCTCCTTTTCTCCAGGCTCAACACCCCCAGGTCCCTCAGCTGCTCCTCACCACACTTCTGCTCTAGACCCTTCCCCAGCTTCGTTGTCCTTCTCTGGCCACGCTCCAGCCCCTCCATGCCCTTCTTGGAGTGAGGGGCCCAAAACTGACCCCAGGATTTGGGGTGAGGCCTCCCCAGTGCTGTGTCCAGGGGGACGATGCCTGCCCTAGTCCTGCTGGCCACATTTACCAACATCATCATGAAAATAAATCCATGGGTCTTTCTTTAATACAAGTAAAGACAGAAGTCATGGGGAAGAATTTCTTACTCTGAATTTGTTTTGGGGTGGGATTGCCCAGAAATTCCACTGACTTGCTGCTTTCAACTCATTCATACACGAACAAAACCAGAGA
The DNA here is from genome assembly GCA_013400335.1 of Eurystomus gularis. Classification (NCBI taxonomy): domain Eukaryota; kingdom Metazoa; phylum Chordata; class Aves; order Coraciiformes; family Coraciidae; genus Eurystomus; species Eurystomus gularis. Next base: position 127,442 of record VZZY01008156.1, read on the forward strand.
GTATTTTCAGGGCGTTTGGAGAGTCTCAGTGTGGGGTTAAGTTGGTTCCTGCAGTTTTTCTATCAGAATTCAGATTTCTCTAGGTCAATCCTCATTTCTGTTGCTCTCTCTCGTAGCGTCAGTGGCTGTAGTGACCATTTTGCACCTTCAGAAAAGGAAGCCTATGACTGTGTTCGGAATGTTATCTCTACGTTGAATTACGATCCACTGCCAGAGGAGGCCGCAGAGCACGACAGTCCTCTCTACAGTCCTGAGGAGCTCCTGGGACTGGCACCGCAGGACTACAGGTGTACTCTTCCCGTAAAACTGGTACGGTGACAGATACCCTGGTCCTTCAGCCTTCCAGCTTGCTCTGTCTGGCAGCTCCAGATTGACACAAAGCTGTTCTTGCTTGGAGAAGTACCGGAGATACTCTGTGTTACCACCTAATCAGTTGCCAAACTGTCTCGAGTCTGCCACAAAGCGTGACGGCAGAAGTTCTGGAGAACTATAGGAAATAGCTAAGCTCAGAAGCTGCTGGAGATCATTTCAGATCAGCTGATCCCTGTCTTGTTTCTAGGCACTGTGTGAGACACTGGCATGTCATCTGCTCAATGTTGATAACTATCTGAAGGGTGGGTGTCAGGAAGATGGAGCAATCAGTCTGTTTTCAATGGTGCCTAGTGATGGGACGAGGGGAAACGGGCACAAACTGGAACACGGGAAGTTCCACCTCAAAATGAGGAGAAACAGCTTTACCATGAGGGTGACAGAGCCCAGGCTGCCCAGGGAGGTTGTGGAGTCTCCTTCTCTGGAGACTTTCAAGACCCATCTGGATGTGTTCCTGTGTGACCTTCCCTACATGAACCTGCTTTGGCAGGGGGGTTGGACTGGGTGATTTCTAGAGGTCCCTTCCAACCCCAGCCGTTCTGGGATTCTGTCAGAATGTCTTGTGCTGCGTTGGCTGCCTTGAGAACATGCATCCCTTTAGTGTCCTCTTTTCCCTGCCCCTTGCCTTTTGTTTTTTCCCCCCAAATCGTCAAGACTCCACCTTGTAACTGAAGTGCCGAATGACAATACTGCCTGCAAACCAAGAAAGCTCAAATGAACCTTGTTTGAGGCTGGGACAGACGCTAACACATGAGCAGAGCCAAGCAGAGCTGCCCACACTCTTTTCACCGTGTTGTTCTAGAAGAGGTTTAGTCTCTGAAGATGTGAATCCAGTCTTTTTTCCAGGGGTAAATTCCTGCAGTTGAGAGGATTGGCTGTAAAAAGCAGCATAACTTTGAAGGCAGCTTTTAAACTCTCTTTGAAAAAAGTCCTGAGCAATATCTGCTGGGTGTTTTTTACACATACAGACCGTAACTACACACCCTGGCGTTTCTACACCATTTTTTGCACACGTGAACAGCTGCGCTCTGTGACCCTGGAAGGATTTTTGGACTTGAACTTTGGCTCACAAAATACACGGCTGGTAATCAAACGTAAACCCCGATCTGACGTTTTGTGCAGAGGGTAAGATGCAGAAGGGCCTTCAGGGCTTGTTTAGGTTGTGTCCTTGCGTGAGACAGGTCTCGTTCCTGTTTGCACGGAGCGTGGCTTTAGCAGAACTCTTTTCACACAGTAAAACCTGTGCATTCCTTTGCAGATTCTGAGCCGTCTGACGGATGGAAGCAGGTTCCAGGAATTCAAGGCTAATTACGGAACAACATTAGTAACGGGGTTTGGCCACGTGGAAGGGTAAGGCTCTAACATTTCCCTGTCCAAATGTGCGGACTTGTCTAAATCGCTTTCACATCGTCATCAGGTCTGATGGTATTCAAATAACAATGTTTATGAAGATCTGAGTCAATCAAGAATCGGTAATAAAATACATCTAGAGAGCCTGATCGTCTCTCTCTGAGCTCTGAACTCACCATAGAATCATGGGATCATTTTGGTTGGAAAAGACCTTTAAGATCATCAGCTCCAACCGTTCCCCCAGCACTGCCAGGGCACCACTAACCCATGTCCCTCAGCACCACATCTCCACAGCTTGGAAACCCCTCCAGGGATGGGGACTCCACCACTGCCCTGCCCAGCCTGGCACAGCCCTTCACAACCCTTGCCAGCAAGAAATTGTTCCTCATGTCCAGCCGAAACCTCCCCTGGTGCAACTTGAGGCCGTTTCCTCTTGTCCTGTCACTTGTTCCTTGGGAAAAGAGCCCAACCTGCAGCTCTGGGTATCAATTGTGTTAATACTTCCATGCTTCACATATCAGAGAGGTGCAAGATTTCTAGTTCGTTAGGTATGTGGGGGCCCTCACATGAAACAACACATGTATGTGCATCCTTGAGAACATTCTGAGCTACCGTTTCATAATTTTCTAGCTTTTAGAACTGGAAATGTTGGTGTGTGTTTTGCAGGCACTTGGTGGGGATAGTGGCTAACAACGGGGAGCTGTCTCACGATGCGTCTCTCAAGGGCAGCCATTTCGTACAGCTCTGCAGTCAGCGCAGCATTCCCATCCTCTTTCTCCAAAATACTGCTCCACAGACAAGAGAGCCAACGAGCATCTCACAGGTCTGGCAATTTGAGTTCCATGTGCTTAATTCGAGCAATTCCTAATTGCAACTCGAGGCTGTTTCCTCTCGTCCTGTCACTTGTCCCTTGGGAGAAGAGCCCAACCCCACCCTGCTCCAGCCTCCTTTCAGGGAGTTGTGCAGAGCCAGAAGGTCTCCCCTGAGCCTCCTTTTCTCCAGGCTCAACCCCCCCAGGTCCTTTGCCATCACCTGGGAGAGCTGGGGCTGCTCAGCATCATAGGGCTTTGCACCCTGGTTATCGTAGTTTTGATGATTTATTTTGTAAACTAAGCACGTCCCGGGCTGTGGTAGGTAGTGACGCTGCCAGTGGTGTGGGAGAAGCGATCGTATGGAGCTGCAAAGGAATAAACGTTCTAGAAATACAAGTTTGTTGGGAATGAAGAGAGTCTAGAAGGACTTCAAGGATCTCAAAACCTTTGTTTTCATTGCAGGCAGAAGCTCACTCCAACAGGTTGAAAGCCCAGGCCTCCATGATGGCGGCTGTTGCTTGTGCTGCTGTTCCCAAAATCACGGTTGTAATCGGTGGCTGCTACGGGAGCGAGAGTTATGTGATGGTACGGGCAGAGGAGAGCTGGGGGGTTTGGGAGTAAGCTTCGGACGCTACACCGAGATTTCTCAGTGCTTCACTTTTAAATCACGGGCGGCTGGTGTTAGGAAGTTAACTCCTTAAGGTACTTAAATGCATCGCAAGATGCAGTCACTGAAAATCTGCTCTGCACCTGAAGAACCTCAAGCTGGCTCTCAGATTATCTGAAATCTCCCTTCTCAGCCCCCATCCTGCCTCTTTCTCAGCACATTTCAGCCGTGAAGGAGCTCATCTCCTCTGGCTGGCTCCCTGCGCACCGTGAGCGCTTGGAGGACAAAATCCGAAATCATAAAAGAGCCTTACTGAAGGCAGGGGGGGTTGCGGTGGTTCCTGCAGGATGTCTGTGCTGGTACAGGAGCTGGGCCAGGAATGCTTTACAAATTAAATGGTTCTGTCGTGCCCCGAGCTCGATGGTGCCATCCTGCAGCCACCTTCTTGTCATTTACTGACATGTAACCGTACGTGGTGGGTTTTTCTTTTCCCTAGTGTGGGAGATCATTCAGTCCAAACTTCCTCTTCTTGTGGCCTAATGCAAGAGTTGCTCTTGTGGATTCAAGACATTTCTCCGCAGCCCCGCAGGCCGGGGATGACGGATCTACAGGAGATGAATCAGAGCTGAAACAGCTGAAGGAAAAGTAAGGCCATCAAACATAACCCCTTGCAGTTACACTGGGGCTTAACTAGTTAAATCACCTACTTTTTTCTTACAGATCAACACATCCCAGACAAATAAAGCAAACCCGAATGTACTGAAAAATATTTTTAAATTCCACGGGGTTTTGTGTCTGCTCTTAGGCGCTTCTCAAGGAACCACAAATATTTGACTTACAAAAAACCCCCACCCCAAAAACTCTATGACCCCAAATCAAGCTATTCTGCTGTATATCCACCAGTACATCAGCTGAAGGCGGCTGATGCTCTGTGCTGGGGAGAGAGCAGATCTCTTAGCTGTTATTTGCTGGATTCTAATTAATTGTAATGCTCTCTTGAGATGGAAGCACAGGCCTTCCTCAGCTGTGGTTTTCTTTCCGTGGCCCTGTGGGGTTTATTACCCTTTGGTGTTTTTAACCTTGTTTAACACTCTGTTCCCCAGGCTCGAGGAAGAGAGCAGCGCGTTTTACTCCTCTGCCAGACTCTGGGACGACGGCATCATTCTACCTCAAAATACTAGAAAGGTGGGGTTTCCTTACCCTCTTTTTTTTATTCCAGGAGCACAAAAGGCTCTCGTGGCGAAAGCCCGAGCCGGTGGCTGGCGCAGGGTCAGCACATGCTGCTTCCCAGAACCACGCCTCCCACTTCTCCCTGTTTTCTGTGGAATCTGGGCATTGGATGATCTTTAAGGTCCCTTCCAACCCAAACCATGCTATGATTCTATGAATTTAGCTTCCCAAAGATTAGATTCCAGCCCCTTAGCTTCTTCCCAAAGATTAGATTCCACCCCCTTAGCTTCTTCCCACAAGCCGCCGCCTTTGTCCTCTTTTTCCTCAGATTCTTTATTAGCAATATTTAAAATGTTCTTTACCCTCCTGAAGCTGGCTTGCTCGAAGATCACAAAGCAAGCCTGCTGTCAATTAATCCTGCTAAATATGGTACTACACGACGTGTCTGTGGGCACTTTGATAATGGGAGAGCACCGAGAAGTGTTTTCCAGTACCAGAGCCCCGGGCTACCCATCTCTAGGAGCTACACGCGGAAACTGAGGTAGTTGAAAGGCATCATTGTGGCTCCGGGGTCATTTTCACCGGCGCACAACTCATGTTTCCATGTGTTGCTGGGTTTTTTTCAATATTATTTCACTGCTTTCTCCCAGTTCTTGCTACGAGGTGGGATTTGTGCTTAGCTCTGACCTGCCAGCACCTGCTCACGCAGCCCTGTAACGTGCTGCTTCTCTGTAGGCTTTTAAAAGACTCCAGTAGCGGTGGAATAGGGAGAGTGATCTTGGTTTTAAAGACCAGAACGAGCTCTGTGTTTTCACTCGCTGTTGTCACAAGACACCAGGAAAGATGACCTCTTAGAAAAAGGTGGGTGGGGAGAGCAGGGCAAGGACCGGTTGGAGCAGGGCCAGAGGAGGCCACAAAGATGATGCACGGGTAGAACCCCTCTGCTGGGAGGCCAGGCTGGGAGAGGTGGGCTTGTTCAGCCTGGAGAAGAGAAGGCTCCAGGGAGACCTTCTTGGGGCCTTCCAGTATCTGAGAGGGGCCTACAAGAAGGCTGGTGAGGGACTTTTTATGAGGGCTTGTAGTGATGGGACGAGGGGTAATGCCTTCAAAGTGGAAGCAGGGAGACTTAGATTAGAAATTAGGAAGACATTCTTCACTGTGAGGGTGGTGAGACCCTGGCCCAGGTTGTCCAGGGAAGCTGTGGATGCTCCATCCCTGGAGGTGTTCAAGGCCAGGTTGGACGGGGCTTGGAGCAACCTGGTCTAGTGGGAGGTGTCCGTGCCATGGCAGTAGGGTTGGAACTAGATGATCTTTGAGGTCCCTTCCAACCCAACCCATTCTGCGAGTCCATATTCTGCTCATTTTTGAGACGCGATTGGGAGTCTGAGGAGCACAGCTCTGCAATAGCAGAAACGGGCTGTCACGGCCTATTTTCATTGGAGTTTTGCAGGAAAAGAGCTTCCCCCTGTTCCAAAAGTACTTCCCCCAACACTGCAGCCAACAACTCTTCATTTCAAATGGTCCTCGTTCGGCAGGAAGTGGGAACACATGCGTGACTGTATGAGTTCTACTAATTTTGTGTGTCAGAAGCTCATGGCTTGTATCATTTTTTTCATAGAATCATAGAATGTCAGGGGTTGGAAGGGACCTCTGGAGATCATCGAGTCCAACCCCCCTGCCAAGCAGGACCAGAGAATCTAGGGCAGGTCACACAGGAACGCATCCAGACGGGGCTGGAAAGTCTCCAGAGAAGGAGACTCCACAAGCTCTCTGGGGAGCCCGTTCCAGTGCTCTGTCACCCTCACAGGCAAGAAGTTCCTCCTCATGTTGAGGTGGAACTTCCTGTGCTCTCGCTTGCATCCATTGCCCCTTGTCCTATGGCAGGGCACAAGTGACAAGAGGTTGCCCCTTTCTTCTTGACACCCAGCCCTCAACTACTGATCCACATTCATTAGATCCCCTCTCAGTCTTCTCTTCTCTTCTGTGTTTTTCATCAGGTGATTGCCCAGTGCTTAGAGATCACAGAGCAGCAGAAGTACCAGGTCCTGGCTCCGTGCCGATCTCCCGTCATCCGGATGTAGCTGCAGCCCCTTCCAAGTCATCGCCCTTTTCAAGCCAGTGAAGGATTCCCAGACTGGGAATCTTTAACGTAAATGATTGTCTAGTTCTTTGATACCTCTAATAAAGACACCAAACCATTGCAGATAGACACGAATTTGAGGGTTCACTCTACGAGCAGCAAGTTTGTATTTTGAAGCACAGCCTCGTACTACATCAGTGGACAATTTATTTTGCAGCAAGGAAGGATTAAGCCGAGTCTAGAGCACGCTAAGGAAGCAGATTCATCCCAAGCAGTAACAATTGCCTGATATTTATAACAATTCTTCAGAGTCGTGTCTTAGCCTGAGATCCAGAACTCAAGAAACTGCAGTTTGACAACAGAAATGGGAAAGAAAAACCCCGGAATTTAGTGTTTGCAGTTTGCAGCCTCAGCAAAGGACTAAGCGCTGCCTGCCCACGGCCTTGGGCCTCTGGCTCAAGGGGAAAGGCTCAGCTCGGATTGCTCCGAGGGTACCAGAAGAGGGAGCAGGAGGGGATTTAAATCCGTAATATTTCAGTAGAGGCTAAAAATGCCCTTTTCTCAAAGCAGGCAAGCAAGCAGAGAGCCTGCTCTACAGGCCGTCACCACCTGCGCAGCTGCTGATGTCTGCTGCATCGCTCGCTCTGGCGCGGCTGCGGAGTTTAATGTTGTTAAAATAAAAAGCACCACGGCCCCAAACTTGGGTTGTTTTAACCGCGGAGTTCTTAGCGCGGCACAGCTGGAAATCCTGCCAAAGGGGGCACTGGAAAAAGATCTCGTTAAGCGATTGGAAGAGTCATCGAATCGTTCTGGTTGGAAGGGACCTGTAAGATCATCGAGTCCAACCCCGCTGACCCAGCGCTGCCAGGCCAACGAAACTGAAACGCTCAATATTAAATCAGCAGCTGTACAAGTGAAGGGACGTTGAAGGGATTTAGGTCACTTGAGTGCGTGGAAACGGTGACTGCACCTTCTCAGAGCCAGAAGGAACCTCACGTGACGGGTCGCAGGCGTCGCTCATGCTCTTTTGAAGAGTCCGTGGAAAGTCACGGGAATGTTCACCTCCACTTCAGCCCTGGCCACCTCGCTCATGTCTTTGGCGTTGAGGATGAGGAGGTAGGCGGGCTTCGGCCCCACGCCGGGGCTGATCACGATGCTCAGCACAACCCCTGGCAGAGAAACAAGCAGGCTGTCCTGGGCGTGCCCGCGCTGCACCCCTCGCGAGGGTGGCCACTTGGGACACCAGGAAATCCTGCTGTTATTTCATGATCACCTGAAGCGAATGGAGGGATCTGGGGATCTGATCAATGGCCAAAGGGTGGGGGCAAGAGGATGGGGCCAGACTCTTGTCAGTGGCGCCCAGTGACAGGACAAGGGGCAACGGGCACCAACTGGAACCCAGGAGGTTCCAGCTGAGCAGGAGGAAAAACTTCCCCTGGCACAACTTGAGGCCAGTTCCTCTTGTCCTGTCACTTGTTCCTTGGGAGAAGAACCCGACCTCACCTGGCTCCAACCTCCTTTCAGGGAGCTGTTGAGCGCGAGAAGGCCTCTCAGAGTTTTTACAAAGTTCTACCACCTGTAATTCTTTAAATACTGTAATTCCTGATGGAAAAAGGCTAGGAAATGAGAGTGACATCTTCTAAACCTAGAGATCTTTCTTCTCCATTGTTTTCTCAGTTTTAACTTTCCCACGTTGCCTTGGAAGCTTCCCACCAGCACTAGGACACGGCACCTCGTGTCTGGGAGCTGCCTGTTGCCTGGGCTCCTGCTGGCCACTGGCCCAGCCGTGCAGACGGCCCCCAGCACCAGCAGACACCAACTGCCCCACATCGCAGTGCCACAGACCAAAACCAAACCGGTGTTACCATCATCTTCCTCCAGGGCGTCCGGATGGGACACGAAGATGGGCTCCGACGGGTACGAATCCGGCTCCTGCCACACCCAGGTCTCCTTTGTTTTAACGTTCAGCTTGCAAAGCTAAAGGTGGGAAAGAGAACGTGAAACACAAACCCCCCATCCCAGAAATGCACTTTCTTGTCCTTCAACTGAAAGCCCCTCGCCCGTTGGCCGCGAGTTACCCTGTCTGGGACAAAGTGGTTGAGCCCCAGCCCGTACGTGTACGTGTAAGGCTTCCCACAGTACTTCTTGTAATTGATCTGCGGAAATTCAAAGGCTACAATAAAAAAACAAAAAAGAAAATAGAAGGATGTGTGAGGAGGAGCAGGATGTGGAGCACGGGGGGTTGCTCGCGGTGGTGGCGCTTTCAGGGTTGGCTTCGTACCATGGCGCGGCCCCGAGAAGATCACTTCTGGCTCCAGCCAGATGGTCTCGTCGCTGCGCAAGGTCGCCGTGGCTGTCGTGTAGGGCAGGGTGACCAAGTTCTTGCCTGTGTCAGCCTGGGACAAAACAAAATACCCAGGAGAAATGGAGAAACTGATTTCATAGTCTGTTTGCACAGAGCTGTTGCAAGCTGGCCTTCCAGGATCCGGAGGGGGCCTACAACAAAGCTGGGGAGGGACCTTTCACAAGGGCTTGTAGTGAGAGGAATGAGAGGTGATGGCTTCAAACTGGAAGAGGGGAGATTTAGATTAGAAATTAGGAAGAAATTCTTCATTCTGAGGGTGGTGAGAGCCTGGCGCAGGTTGCCCAGAGAGGTGGTGGCTGCCCCATCCCTGGCACCATTGCAGGTGAGGTTGGCCGGGGCTCTGAGCAACCTGCTCTAGTTGCAGATGTCCCTGCTCCCTGCAGGGGGTTGGATGAGATGACCTCGAAAGGTCCCTTCCCACTGAAACCCTTCCATGATTCTGTCATCAGCTAAAGAAAATACCAAGTTTCTCTGAAGCCCCATCCTTTAAGTTCCCTGACCCGTACTTTAAGATCCTCCCCCTCCCATTCAAAGGTTTAATTTCAATTAACCGGGTCACGCAGAGCACTCGAGATCCTCGGCCACGAGCCCTGCGAGGAGCGGTGCCGACACGGGTGTCCCCGAGCGCAGCTGGCGGCCACGCCGCTACCTTGTCGATGTTGAGGGGCAGGACGTATCGGCGAGCTTCGGGCTGCGGGGCTTTCTCCGCCTGCCGCTTCACCTCGTCCCAGTTTGCTCGTAAGTTGGCCAAGTAGAGGTAATTGTAGACAAACTCGAACCTGCCGAGAAATGGCATCACGGACAGAAGCAAAGATGGCATTTGGAAGCGGGGAGGTCAAATGCCGCTGGTTTTATCCTAAATTTCAATGGAATAAGATGAGTCGCAGTCCAGCTCCTCGGGAGAAGCAGCGCACGTTCACCACTTCTCAGCAACTGCTGCCGGTCACCCCGAGCACCCTGTGGCAGTGGCCAGGGCCACCTCAGCTCAGGGTGTCCCACCTACGCAGCCAGCACAGACCTGGGCACCACCGTTTTGGTGCCACAATTCTCCATGTTTAGAATCATAGAATCAGTAAGGTTGGAAAAGACCTCTCTGACCATCAACTCCAACCATCAACCCAACACTGCAGTGACCACTAAACCATGTCTTGAAGCGCCATGTCTACATGTTTTTTGAAACCCCTCCAGGGATGGTGACTCCACCACTGCCCTAGGCAGCCTGTTCCAGGGCTTGACTACTCTTTCAGTAAAGAAATTTTTCCTGATGTCCAACCTAAACCTCCTCTGGTGCAGCTTGAGGCTGTTTCTTCTTGTCCATCGTTTGTTCCGTGGGAGAGGAGACTGAACCCATCTTGCTCCCACCTCCTTTCAGGGAGTTATGGAGAGCCAGAAGGTCTCCCCTGAGCCGCCTTTTCTCCTCAGCCTTCTCTTCTCCAGACTAAACAATCCCAATTGCCCCAGCTACTCCTCATAAGATGTTCTCCAGACCTCTCACCAGCTTCATTGCCCTTCTCTGGACCTGTTCCAGCCCCTCAATGTCTTTACACTGCGGTGCCCAAAACTGAAGCCAGTGCTCAAGGTGCAGCCTCACCAGCGCTGTGTCCAGGGGCACAATCACTTCCTTGCTGCTGCTGGTCACACTATTTTTGATACGGGCCAGGACACTGGTGGCCTTCTTGGCCACCTGGGCACGTGCTGGCTCATCTTCAACTGTCTGTCTACCAGCACCCCCAGATGCCCAGATTTAAGCGACAAGCAGCGTTCAAACCTCGATCAGATCCTGCTCAGTGCAGCCCCAGGAGCCGAACGGCATCAACCCTTGTGTAGTCATGAACATTCATCAAAGATAAACACACATTAAAGATAAAATTCAATTTTTTCTTGGAAAATGACTTTCCAGCAGCCTCTCCACACAACTTCTACGCTGTAGAGTCTGCACGTTGCCGTGTGTGAATATCTAGATGGCTTGGAGGGAGTCGGTGTGAGTGCCAGAGGTGATTCCAACAGAGAAGGGACGTGCCAGTGCAGGGACTGGCGTGCGCGGAGCTGGGGCTCTGCCGGCCCCCACCAGCTCACCCAGGGACCCTGGACACCACCAAGACTCACCCCTTCCAGGTGCAGAGGTCGACGATCAGAAACCCGTTATCCTCGTAGGTGTTGATGTGGTGGAAAAGGTTGAAGGCCGAGGTGCGGTATTTGATGTTGAGAAGCCTGCCTTTCTTCTTCTCTGCCACGTGAAGCCAGACCTGGGAAAGCAAGCAGCACCTTGGTTTGGGCTCAGAGACACGGAGGTGACACCAATACAATGGACCTCCCAGTCCGGGGCTGGCTGCCCAGCACAGCCCAGCTCGGTGCGACGTGCTGCTTACCCCCATGGTTTCGTTGGACTCGAAGCAGTCCATGTAGTTGGCTCCCCAAAGGCTCCAGGACGAGAGGAACTTGAGGAGGTTGATTTTCACCGGTGTTTCAACAAACACTATGTAGTTTGAGGTCAGCCCGAAGCTGTTTGGGGAGCACATCAAGCTCGCTGTAGTTAATTTGGACAAAAACCATGTAGGAGTTCATCTTAAGCGCTGGCTAAGATCGTCACTTAAAATGTCAGGACTACAAACACCATCATTGCAGGAAATAATCTAATCGAGTTGATTACATGCAAGAACAAGCCCTATAGACCACAAGTGTGGTGAGGAGCGGCTGAGGGACCTGGGGGTGTTGAGCCTGGAGAAAAGGAGGCTCAGGGGAGACCTTCTGGCTCTGCACAACTCCCTGACAGGAGCTTGGAGCCAGGTGGGGCTGGGATCTTCTCCCAGGCAACAAGTAACAAGAGGAAAGGGCCTCAGGTTGCACCAGAGGAGGTTTAGGTTGGACATGAGGAACAATTTCTTGCGGGCAAGGGCTGTGAAGGGCTGTGCCAGGCTGGGCAGGGCAGTGGTGGAGTCCCCATCCCTGGAGGGGTTTCCAAGCTGTGGAGATGTGGTGCTGAGGGCCAGGGGTTAGTGGTGCCCTGGCAGTGCTGGGGGAACGGTTGGACCTGATGATCTTAAAGGTCTCTTCCAACCAAAGCAATTCCATGATTCTGACCCCACAAAACGTTACCTGTGAACATAAGAGGGCTTGAACCTGTCGCTGCAAGGGAACTGCACCACCACCTCCGACTTGTTTATCGGGTCTTCCTTGTCTGGAAGAGGACAGTTGAAGGGTTATGGATGGTTTCACCCACGCTTTCTATTGATAGTATTTACTCAGCGAATTTCTGCCTTTACCCCAGAGGAAGTTTGTGATTTACAAACCACTCGGAAGCGTTTTAACGATCCTCTTTCCGTAACTACAAAAGCAAATAAAATCTAAAGAAAATTTTTATAAGTTTTGATGGCAAAATTCATTCGAAGGATAAAAAAAAAATGCTTTATAGGACAAGAGTTTCTCAGCTGGCTCAGCGGTGGGATTAACTGACCTGCTTGGAGCGGAGGAATCCGTATGATGTTATAGGCGAGCGCAAAGTTTTTTCCAAAGCAGTTGCCGATGTTGTAAACGGTCCCGTCGTTCTCGATGTGGGGATGAGCCGTGGCCCCGTTGACGGACACGTATTTGCAGAGATCCACCTGAAGAACAAGATGGAGAAAGTCAGGAGCTCTGTCAGCAGGAGATGGGAAGTCAAAAGCTCAGCGAGATCAGTATGATGTCCTCGCTTGAGAGGTGGGAGTTTCTTCTCTAAAGCCTTTTGTGGAAAGAAGAGCAGCGAAGCCAAGCAATTTGAGATGGTGCCGCTTCTGCGTCGTCCCCCTGACCAACCCCAACTCTCGCTGTGCTGTACAAAGCTCTTATTAAACGTTTTCATTTTAGTTTTATTCCCCTACGTGTTGAGAAGCTCAACACAAAGCCCCACCTGCTTGATTGTCTCTAAGGTATCTGGGTTAATTCTGGTTATAAAGTTGGTCTCGGTACAGGCGTAGTAGTCTTCACCAACAGGGTAGACGTTAACGAGAGCGTTATCGGTGACCTCCACACCTTTGAAGTACGAGAAAAACCTGAGAGAAGACAAATCAAGAGGTAGTCATGGGCTTCGTGGAAGAGGAAGAACCGTAGGACATCGCTGCAATGTCTACATGACCCCGAGGTACCTGGAAAAGATGTTCTTGCAGGGGTCTGGGTACGCGTAAGTGCCAAATTCCGTTATCACGATTCTTTTTTCAGTCATCGCTCTCACATAAGCATCAGTCCTGACAAACCTGTGGGGGCGAGAAGACACATTGCAGGTGTAGCCAGAAAAAAGTAACAGGCTGTGTAATTCTCACAGAATGGCTGGGGTTGGGAGGGACCTTCAAGATCACCCCATTCTAAGCCCCTGCCATGGCAGGGACACCTCCCACTAGAGCAGGTTGCTCCAAGCCCCGTACAGCCTGGCCTTGAACACCTCCAGGGATGGAGCATCCACAGCTTCCCTGGGCAACCTGTGCCAGTGTCTCATCGCCCTCAGAGAGAAGAACGTCTTCCTAATTTCTAACCTAAATCTCCCCTCTTCCAGTTCAAAGCCATTACCCCTCATCCTGTTACTACAAGCCCTTGTAAAAAGTCCCTCCCCAGCTTTCTTGTAGGCCCCTAATTAAAACACTAAGATTCTTGTGATGCACCTCATGAGACCTCCAAAAGCCACAGGCCCCTGCAGCCTCACGTTCCATCTGGAGCATGTGGGGTCCAGCAACCACCCTCCGACCACAGCCCTGGGAAGGGATGGCCAGCGGGAAGCTGAAGCTGATGAGGAACACAGCGTTTTGTCTGGATATTCTGCACCCGGCCCCCCAGAGCCGATAGCTCAGCAGCTTTTAACCAAAAACACATCCCGCTTTTCAGACAATGAGGTCATTCTGTCACTACGTGGCTACGTCCACCCCTCCCTCCCTTCCAGATGTCTTAGGCTGTACACAAAGTTGCATTTCTGCTCGCTGTGAGTAAGTTTCAGTTATTTCCAGCTGGTTTGAGTGATCTAATCATCAGAGCTCTTCCAACAACCGCATGGACTTGATGTAACGGGCACCTCCCACGTGCTGGGCAGCAGAGCCCATCCCAGCACCTGCACTCCACCAAACGCTTCCTTATTAATCCTTTTTTCCTCAGGAAATTGCCCCGTACCTTCGGTGATAGGTAACGTGCCCCTCCTTGAAGTCAAACTTGTGGAGCAGCGCCTGGCCATCAAAGAGGTGGTAGAAGGGCTCCGCGCCCACCTCAAACAAGCCGGGACCACATCTCAGGAGGCTTCCCCGCAGCCAGGTGGGAATCCTGCCTGCGGAAGATGCAGTGTTGGGACGTGCACAGCCCAGGGTAATCAGAACAAGCAATCTCTATTGTGTCAACAAGAAGAATAAAACTTCAAACTACTTTTCTTTTAATAATGTTTATTAAACTTGGGGCTTAAACGTGCCCAAGATCTTTGAACTGCCCTTTTTTCTTCATCTACAAAGATGCTGAGTACCGACATATCCAAAGATCCCCCATCCTGTCTGTCCTTCCTCTACCCCAAAATACACCAGCCCTCTTCGGTCCTTTACCCCACCCCTGTGCTCCAGCCCTGAGCTCTGGTGGCCCACGAGCTCCGGAGAACACAAACTGGGCAGAAGGAGATCGAGGAGCCCACACCAACCTGTGACATGGGCGGTCACGGGAGAGGACAGCTCCTCCACGGTCTCAAAGAGCTTCTTGTAGCCTCCAGCAGGATGTTCAACTCTGCAAGGGCCAGCAGACCTGGGGTTAGCCCAGTTTTGGGAGAGCTTTGGAACCTCAGTTTTGTTTCTGGATGGACTGAGGAGCGACTCGCAAATAACTCGAGAGATCAAGGAGGGAGAAGCACCAGCCTCCATCGGGGAAAAGGCTCCGGGTGAACCGCCCTGAGCACATGGAGGAGCAGGGAAAGCCGATGGGCCGGCCAAGCCACAGCCCTGCGGGCAAACACCCTCAGCCAGGGGACAAATCCAGGATATCCTCAAGCGTTGGAAAAAAAATCCAACTCGCATCTCCAAGGTCCTAGATAAGCATTCTACTTCTGTTTGTCTTTAACCAAAGAGTAGCTGAGAATCGTTTGTTAGGTCCCAATTTTATCTCCTGCAGAGCCCATGAAGACACAGGCTGTGCAAAGAACTGTCCGTCCCCTCCAAAGCATGGACCATCCTCTGGCACTTGGACCAGAACCACACTTCGGCATGAGATGTACCAGCACCGACACCCAAACACAGAGAACCCGCAGCAACCCCCCGGCCAACACTGCACCATGATGGCCATCAGCATCTTGCTCCTACAGAGACAATCACAGAGTGGTTTGGGTGGGAGGGACCTTTAGAAGTCATCTAGTCCAACCACCCTGCTCTCAGCAGGGACATCTGCAACAGGTTGCTCAGAGCCCCGGCCAACCTCACCTGCAATGGTGCCAGGGATGGGGCAGCCACCACCTCTCTGGGCAGCCTGCGCCAGGCTCTCACCACCCTCAGCAGCAACAATCTCTTCCATCTAGCCCAAGAAGCCCCCACAAGTACTCACTGGCTGTACATTTTCTCCCCGACGAAGGGCCCAGCAGCCAAGCGCGCAGCGAGAGCCGCGTGTGAGGTATTTATGGGGCGCTGAGCCCTGCTGAGGGGAGCCCCGCGCCCGAAGCCGCCCCCGCCACCGAGCACACCCTGGGAACAGAGCGAGCTTTCACCACCAAAATCCTCCCCGGGCTTTCAGAGGTTTTGTCTTGCCGTCCACACAAAAAGGGGCTTTCAATGTTTTTCTGAGACCTAAATTCTTCCCAAGCAGAAGTGATTATGAAGAAAAAAAAAAAAAGAAAGGAGCGAAAGGGAGCGGGCGGGAGTCACGCCGGGCGCTTGGCACGGCCACTCGGCTCTTCCCGGCACCAGGGAGACCTTCCCTGCTCCAACACAGACCGAGGGCAGCCATAAGCTGCTGCTTCCCATACAGATGTCTCCGTCCTGGGAAACGGAGCATTCCTGGGAACCTGCCCACCTGCAAACTGAGGAGCAGCACTTCAGTGAGGAGCGACCACCCAGCACTCCAGGCTTGGGGCAGAGTGGAAAAGGACCTGGGGGTGGTGGTCAACAGCCAGCTGGAGATGAGCCGGCGTGTCCCCAGGTGGCCAAGGAGGCCACCAGCGTCCTGGCTTGTGTCACACCAGTGTGGCCAGCAGGACTAGGACAGGGATTGTCCCCGTATACTGGGCACTGAGGAGGCCTCACCTCGAATCCTGGGGTCAGGTTTGGGCCCCTCACTCTAAGAAGGACCTCAAGGGGCTAGAGCGTGGCCAGAGAAGGGCAACGGAGCTGGGGAAGGGTCTAGAGCAGGAGTGTGGTGAGGAGCAGCTGAGGGACCTGGGGGCGTTGAGCCTGGAGCAAAGGAGGCCCCAGGCTGTGTGTAGAGCAAACGATGCTCCAGTTTGGCATCTCTTTGAGCGCGTAGGGCTGTCAACCCCGTGTCAAAACACAACTTCATGGGCATTAAGTCTTAAGAAATTTGCCTTATGCAGCAACTGGAGCTGCCGGCACGTACCAAACCCAACAAGGAAGAGGCCCCATCCCTGGCACCATTGCAGGTGAGGTTGGCCGGGGCTCTGAGCAACCTGCTCTAGTTGCAGATGTCCCTGCTCCCTGCAGGGGGTTGGACTAGGTGAGCTTTAAAGGTCCTTTCCTACCCAAACCAGTCTGTGATTCTGTGATGAATGACCTCTGTAGGTCTCTTCCCACCAAAATTACGATCCTCTGATTTTCAGGCTTCACCCCACCCCTCAAAGCATTTTGCCCGCTGCCCACACACAGTTCAATCTCGAGTGTGCAGTTCCACCACAACCCAACACTTACATGAGCCGTTAATAGTGATCCACGTAACCTCAGGGCTGTTCTCTACCAGTTGCTTTCTTGGAAGCACCAGGTCTCACCACACACCAGCCCATGCTGGACCAGGCAACTTCTGGCTTGACACCAACATCAAGAACAATGTAGAACAGCATATAACCTACCAACACATGACAAAATCTCAGCACAGCAGAGACATGGACCGGGTGGAGCAGGGCCACAGGAGGCCCCAGCAATGATGGGAGGGCTGGAAGCCCTCTGCTGGGAGGCCAGGCTGGGAGAGGTGGGCTTCTTCAGCCTGGAGAAGAGAAGGCTCCACAGGGACCTTCTTGACTCTGGATAAGAGAAGTTAAAAGCCATGGGCAGGGGGGTTTATGTTCACACCCAGCCTTTTTTCAGTGAGATACTGGAACCTGAGCCCCTTGCCCACCCCACTCTTCTGTCTCAGAGCAGAGCAAAGCCCCGTAAAACTATAACAGAAGTAGATAGAAAAGGTTTCCAGTTAAAAAAAAAATCACTTGAGAAAACAACAGTTCAAAGGAAGCTTCAGATTAAGTTTAAATGTGCATCTGTCCCTCCTTGGGAGTGTTTTAATTGTCCCACAGCTGGTCCATTTGCCTGTTTACTCATGTTTTTGTTAAGCTCTGTCAAAACCTTAGAAAGGAACATTAAATAACATGGATCAAGGACTCTGATTAACGAGGGCGGGCCCTTGAAAGCTAAATCCTAGGAAATGGGAGCTGGTCGCCTAATAAGTTGCTTAACTGGAACTCAGAAATAAATAAAGGGTTTATGCAACACTGCAGAGGTTGGGAATAATGAGCAGCAGGTTGGGGCAGGTAGAGGACTTTAAAGGCAGGCAGTAGAGGAGGAACACCTGCCACCTACTAGGTGAGCGCAGGGTTGGCCACAGGACATTAAAGTGTTGCTAAGGCTGGGTAGAACTGGGCTAACTGGGGTTTTGCAGGTACAAAGCCTCCCTCCTCATAAGGAAAAGAGCAAAATTCTATACTGCAAAATATCACAGAACCATAGAAGGGTTTGGGTTGGAAGGGACCTCAAAGATCATCTAGTTCCACCCCCCTGCCATGGCAGGGACACCTCCCACTAGACCAGGTTGCTCAGAGCCCCGTCCAACCTGGCCTTGAACACCTCCAGGGATGGAGCATCCACAGCTTCCCTGGGCAACCTGGGGCAGTGTCTCACCACCCTCAGAGTGAAGAACTTCCCATCTGTAATGTGCAGTGCCAGATGTTGAAGTAACTTTCTGCACCAAGCCCCACCCCTGTAAAAATAATGTAAGATTAATTTGGTGTAATTATATATATGTACAATTAAGCTTCAGACACAGAATGGGAAGATTTTTGCCTCATTTTTCCATGGAGAGGAGAACCAAAGTGCAGTTGTGTGATTGCACAGTGTAGCAGGGACAAATACAACAGGGACAACCCTCAACCAAGACCCTCGTTTGTACCACCAAAGTATCTGACACGACCTATGAACTATTACGGAACCTCCCCATGAGCTGCCAAAAACCCAGAGAAGCCCAGACCAGGTGACGAGGTGAGCAGCTGAGATCTGCTTTCATGCCAATGGCTGGTTTTATGACGTTACTCTAAGTCCCAACATGCAGGCACAGCGGCAGCTCAGTGTCTGTGGTGTCTTGCCCGTTCCTACGAGGAGAGTGTGAGGGATGTGCCTAGACCACACAGCTCAGGATCATGGAGAAGGCTCCAGGGGGACCTTCTTGCAGCCTTCCAATACAAAGGGGGCCTAGAAGAAAGCTGAGGAGGGACTTTTGAGCAGGGCCTGTTGGGACAGGACAAGGGGGGATGGGTTTTAAACTAAAAGAGGGAGATTGAGACTAGAGAGAAGGAAAAGATTTCTGACACTGAGGGTGGTGAGAGCCTGGCGCAGGTTGCCCAGAGAGGTGGTGGCTGCCCCATCCCTGGCACCATTGCAGGTGAGGTTGGCCGGGGCTCTGAGCAACCTGCTCTAGTTGCAGATGTCCCTGCTCCCTGCAGGGGGTGGGACTGGATGAGCTTTGAAGGTCCCTTCCCACCCAAACCAGTCTCCAACGCTGTGATTCTAAGGTAACGGACAACCCAACGGCTCACACCAAGGAAGAACACTCAAGCCTGTAAAAGATACAATTCCTTAAAGCACAGAACTGTTTAATAAAACCCAAACCCTAAACTGAAAACACGGTTGGCCTTCAAACGTACCTTCCCCTGCAGTCCAGCGCTGGCAGTACATCCCTCCCATTTTTGTGCAACTACAGCCAAAGATTTTATTTACCAAGAAGCAATACTATAAAGTGAAGCGTAACACGGCCAGAGATTTCTCACAGCAACACCCAACCCTGAGACTCTTCTGAAGGCAGAAAGGTTTTGGTGGACAGCATGTTATTGTGAAGATAAGAGCTTCTACTTTTTTGACAATTCTAGCAATAAATCCAAAATAAATTCCTCATGAAGACATCGGAAGTAGAGACGAGGCTTTTAATATAAATAAATACACAAAAAGCTTACGTGATTTACAGATGAGATGAATAGATGTATTTTATGAAGGCAGAAAATTTATTGACGGTGAATTTCTGGCTCCCTTGGAAACAACAGAACAAATTTTTAAATGAGTCCTGAACTCAAAGAACATTATTTTGTTTAAAAGTATTTTGAGAGTACAGAGAAGGCACTTAAAACATATAGACACTGAAAAACCTACACAAACAGTAAGAAATGGCACAAATTCCCGAATGGACATTCAAGAAGTTACAAGAATAGACATATCATTAGTTTCCCACATAAAACCATATATAAATTTTTGGTTATTAATAGCTTCACACTTATTCTCACATTTCTTTTACCGAGCACAATATGTCGTAATAATCTGTAAACATAAATATTTATTTCTTACTCATTCAAAAGTTAATCCACACCAAAAAAAAAGTTATTTTGGCACCTTTCAAGTGTCCATGTAAACATTTCTTCCTTCTCCACACAGAGCCACCAACAAATTTCTGTAGCAAGTGCCCTTCAATAAATCATCTGTCCATCGTTCAAATAAATAAGCAGCGGGAGTGGTGAAATTAGTATCTTAGGCTACGAAATCGTGGTTTCCTTAGGCTGAGCATCGGGGGCTTGATGGTGGGTTTGTTCTCAAATAGCATCGCTTCATTTTCGGTAGTCGGAAACCTGTTCTGGTAGATGAGGGGGTATTCCTTCTGAAACTGGAAAATACAAACAGCAGAATTAAACACCAGACTCCACCCCAGCCTCTGGCTGTGCAGGGCCTGAGGTGAACCACCTTGGAGAAGCGTGTGTCGGCAGGAGAACGAGGACACCAGCATGTCAAGGGACTGCTGGGACCCTCCACCAAACCTATTGTTGGGGCTTTGGACTTCACAACTGGGAAACTGTGAGTCAAATGATTGCCAGGCACTTCATCTTCTGTTGAAACAAGAAAAGCTTCTAATCGCCTTTATTTTATTCTAAATCTCCCTCTTTGTTTCAGACCATCCCCCCTTGTCCTCTCCCAACAGGCCCTACTC
>VZZY01008156.1:147805-160191 GCA_013400335.1 Eurystomus gularis
CCCCCAGCACCCCCAAGTCCTTCTCCTCAGGGCTGCTCTCCAGCCCTTCACCCCCAGCCTGTGCTGGTACCGGGGGTTGCCCCGACCCAGGTGCAGGACCTTGCACTTGGCCTTGCTGAACCTCAGGAGGTTCACACCATTACAAATGACACCGTTCGTAATTTTCGGCATTGATACAAGCGGGACCTGACCCTCTAGAAAGCACCACGTACTTGGCTTTCCCCACTTCCAAGTATGGAAGCTGAATAATGGCTCCAAGACGTTGCCATTTATCACACCACAAAATGGCACAACTCTAATGATACAACATTTTGGATTTTAAAGAAACTTGGCTAACGTGCAGCCCTTACAGTACAAGCTGCTTCTGGACTTTTGGTGGCAACTCACCAAATATTCAAGTGTGTACTTCAAGTTTTACTCCTAGAGGATTTCAGTTCATTTCCTTCCTCCCCACTTCACAAGTTTATCACTTCTTACTCCAAGTTTTCACTGACTGCCATTAACTGCTCGTCACACGCAGGAAGTTCTAATGAACCTGGACACGAGTCCAGCCTTCACTTTTCCGGGGCCAGAGAGTTTTCCCAACACACGTGAAAGTCAGTGCGGCAGAAGCCGGGGGAGGCCACACCAAACAGAGAAATGTGCTCGCTCTGAAAAGCTGCTTTTTTCAAACTGGAGTCACAAGACTCGCTTAGGAGATCCCAGGACAAGCACAGCACTATTCAACCACTCAAATACTTGCCAGAGGTTTTTCCAAAACACAAAAAACCCCACCAAGAAATCCCTGCAGTATTAAATCCTGGCAGAACTGCTGTGTTGGAGCTTTAGTGTTAGGCAAGATGTTAGTAGGCCACAGAAGTGCAGATAATCTTGAGTAATATACACGTTACAAAACCAAGCTGAGGCCGCTGAGAGGAACGTTTCAGAGTTGTGAGCAGAGAGAGCTCGACCTCTTGAAGCAGAACAAAACTAATCACTGCCTGTTGGTTTTAAGCCCACCCACGGCAGTTGAATGGTGACTTGTATTGCCAGGGCAGCACAAGGAGCCATGCTACGATTCTGGCACCTATTATTTGACCAAGAGCAGTATCTCAGAGTGACTTCACACCGATTTTAAACACCAGACAGCACCAAACACTGTAGCAGACACTGGTGTTAAAATCCCAAGCAAATCAACCGCATTCAACATACAAAACCAGCACTTCTCTCTGTACAGGCTGCTCCTCTAATGGACCAGGTCTGGTGACCAAGATCGTTCTCTCAAAGGCATTTGCATGAGCAGATGAAACATCCAAATTTCTTACCTGCTTTAACTTCCTCTTCTTGTCTTTCACAGACAAGTTTCTGTCTTTGATAATGTTCTCCAAGAGCTCGGCCACTGCAGCTTGAGAGGTAGAAACCTTTTGCTCTTCAAACTCCTGAGGAGTTATTTGTTTGCAGTAGGAGTACGTTGGCAATATGGCACAAATTTCTTCCTTTGGACATTTGCACTGAAACAAGAAGGGAAGAAGGGGTCTAGACGTACTCAAATGACAATATCCTCGCTCAGTATGGAGGTACCCAACACACATCCAAGCACGTTAACCTACAGTGACATCACACGTTGCAGAACACAACATAGCTAACATCTGACTGCACCAACACTAAAGCTTGAGTTCAAAATACAGCGTTTTATTCAATGTTTTCCCATCCCGCCTTCAGAAGTAACAAACGCTCCACGATCAGCAATGAATTTAAGCTTCTATCACGTCACCAACCTGAGCCTCCTTCACGTATTCTAGGTGATCTCGCACTGCAACCTGCAGGTAAGTTGGCACCTTAAATATTTCTTGTTGATGGTCCATTAGAAACGAAACTAATCGCGTAGAGAGCAGCTCATCAAGATCTACTTCTTCTGCACAGCACAGGACACATCGAGAAAAGGTTTGGATCATCTGCAAGGGTTTAGCAGAGCATTAGGACATGAAGCTGAGGGATCTGACTCGTTTCCAGCCAACACAGCAGCACAATGAATTCTCCAGCGTGTCGTCATTGTAACCTCTCTTGGCTGCACCCCTGGTCAGGGGAAGGAGAACTGATTGTGATTTTCTCCTCGTCTGAAATAAAGTAACTTCTTATAATATTAAGACTTGGGCTTTTTTTTTTTTTAACAGCACTTTTGAGAAATCTGTATTTTTAAAAGGTAATAATAAGAAAGTCTTCCCCTCTGGAAAATGGCACCTTGAGACAAGTGAGATGGCAAAGAATCTGCTGAGCCCACCTAACCAAGATCCCAGGCACACCAAGATCCAGTTTCCAACAGCTTTAGAAAAACAAACAACATTTTTTTACAGCTTTCATATTCCCGGCTTTTCATCAGCTTATTTCAAATTCGCACGTGCAGGTACTTTGTTGTTTTACCTAATCCTGTTTGAAAAAAGTCTTTAGTCATTCCAAAGCAAGCTTGAATTCAGCCCCTGAAGGCAGTCGATAAACTCACTAGGCAGAAAGTTTACTTATTTGGGACTGGTTTTGTCAGAGCTTCACACACACATTTAGCCCAAGACAGGTTCCTCCACAGACAGTTTACCAACGCGTTCTAAGTTAAATGGCAGCTGGGTGAGAAATCATAGTGTGTTGGGTTGGAAGGGACCTCTAAGGGCCATCTAAGTCCAACCCCCCCTGCAGTCAGCAGGAACATCTCTAACTAGGGCAGGTTGCTCAGAGCCCCACCAAGCCTGACCTTGAATGTCTCCAGGGATGGGGCCTCCACCACCTCTCTGGGCAACCTGTTCCAGTGTTCCACCACCCTCATATTAAAGAACATTTTCCTAATGTCTAACCTAAATCTACCCTTTTCTAGCTTAAAACCATTACCCCTCATCCTGTTGCTACAGGCCCTCAAGAACAGATCTTCCCCTGCCTTCTTATAGGCCCCTTTCAGGTATTGGAAGGTTGCCTTCTCTTCCCCAGACTAAACAATCATTTGCAGTCTTCTAAGATTATTTCCCTTCTCCTCCCAAGGCAAACAAAAGCAACTCCAATATTCAAAACCTGTTAGGATGTAGACAAGAAAATGTTTGCTTCAAGTCAGTTTTTTTTATAAATATTTTGGAGATTAAATCACAGAATCCCAGCATGGAAGGGACCTCTGGAGATCATCTTGTCCAACCCCCTGCTCCAGCAGCTCACCCAGAGCAGGGGGCCCAGGATCGTGTCCAGGCGCCTTTGGAATCTCTGCAGAGAAGGAGACTCCACAACCTCTCTGGGCAACCTCACAGCAATGAGGTTTTTCCTGACATTGACATGATGTTATTCCAAGGAGACAAGAACCTCAAGTACACAATACTGCCCAGCGCTCTCAGCCTCCCTTCAGGCACGATGCTCTTACCAGGGAGCGCGTGCCCATCGCGTTGTGCAGCCGCGGCATATCGACGTTTTCACTGATCCGGGAGATCATGCGCATGAGGAGCTGGATCTTCCTCCGATTCGGCGGCGGAAGCAGCAAACAGCAGATCTGTAGGGCTTCAACTGCGATCCTTTCTAAGTGAGGCTGAAGGAGATCTACAAGTTAATTGTAAAGAGAGCTGGCGGTAAGATCGGAACCAGCTTTCAAGGTTTTTTTTCTCTCAGTGTAAGAAATTCCTTTTTCTCTGTGATGCTAATCTCTGCATGGTAGAAATCAGCAGGAACATGGCAGATAATGTTATGTGGCCTTTTTTTTTCATGGTCATCTTCAACTCGCTTTATTACGACAAACTGCTGGTACCATTAAGACCATAATCCAATCAAGAAATGACACCACTGGTATTTCCAGAAAAATGTTTCAAAGACCAGAAAAAGACAGCTCCTCCACCAGGCAGTGCTGGGCTAATTCCCTGCCTCTCTCTCGGATGGCATCGAGGTCAGAATTACACATCACTTACCTGAACAGGATGCGAATGACTGACACATCAGTTGTAAGACTCCAAAGATACTACAGGCTGCTCTTTGTCAGCAGAAGTACAAAGGACTACCTTTAAACGGTGCAATCTGGCCACCAGAATTTGTTTTAAAACCCCATAGATCATGTTCTATCTGTATCAGAACCTAAGAACAATGCAAAGGTCAAGGAAGCGGAGCTGAGTTAGTCAACACAATAAGCCAAACCAACATGCTTTAGAAAGCCATCTTACTTTGCGTGCCAGTCAACACATAAGAGTGAGTGAAAGAGTGTTCTGAGAGTTCTGTGGTACTTCTGCAGAGTCTCTTTTTGACGGTGATATCAGAAACCTCACTCCTGCTGTCCACTGAAGCAGCCACGCCAGGGGTGTTTGGTTTTCCTTGCCCACAGAGTTGAGACCTCGGCTTTATTGTGATTTCAGCAATGGGTATATTAATGCTGGAGCAACTTTTGGAGTTCCTCTGCCCAAGTAAACTCAGAGACCTGCCTATTTGCTTCGAGCCGTGATTTTCTTTCACAAGCTGATTTGAGACAGACGCTCTCTTGATACCATGGGTTTGTTTTTGACACGTGTTACCAAGACCAGGCTCCAATGCCACGTCAGCATTACGCTCATAGGGCAGTGACTGTTTTCCATTTCTTGTGCCCTGGCTGGTGTTCACATCTCTTTGCCTGAGGGCATTAGATTCTCCTGTATTACATCCACTTGAAGTAGTATCTCCAATGCCTTCCAAAGAGTAACATCTTGTCCTAAAGGTTTGAGACAGATCTTGGTCATTCCTGAAGCCTGAAAGATTTTGGCAGCTTCCTCCTATGAGGTTATCAGCACTACCTCGTTTACACACCAGTTTATGCTGCTGCGATTTCTTTGCACAGTGTTTTTGAATAGTCCGCTCTTCTGGAGAGGACTTCCCGGCAGCTTCGTGTCCTTTCTTTTCTTTGTCAGGCTCTTTGCAAAGCAGGCTTAGAAGAAGACACTCGGTTGACTTGAAAGAGTTCAAGGGAAGAATTTTGGAAGGTTGTGGGTCACGTTTCTCATCTTGGACAGAGTGTTTTCCACTGCATGTATCTGGAATTGTGATGTAGCCACACATAACTATCAGAAAATGAAATAGAAGTTAAGATGCAAGTGGTATGAAAATGAACAAGTTCCGAAAGAAAGCTGCTAACTGAACAGAGAAGACAACAGATGTAAGACACTCATTTGTAGTTGGCTCTGTTAGTAAAAGCCAAGGAAAATTCAGCTCAGGCCAAAAGCAATTTAACGAGGTAATTGCAACCAACATGCAAGAATAAAGCAAGTTAACACGAGGCAATAGCGAGGAACAGAGAGGAACAAGCATGTGGGTTTGAATTATGGTTACTGCATATTTAGAACATTAGCTCAGGCAGCAGTTTACACAGAATATTATGAGCCAGAGCTGCATTTCCATTAATATTGTCATACAGAGCGACAGCATTGGTGATCTTCCAGATTCGAGCTGCTGTATGGATTAGGGGGGTCAAGATCTGCTTTGAATTACAGATTTGTTCCCTAGTTGGTATCAATTTAGAGCTCACCCTGATTATTTCTGCATTCATACATACCTAAAATATTAACAAAAAGTTCATAGTATTCAAAAGTAAGTAATGGCTCAGGGAGACTGAGGAAATAATCGGCAACTGTTCTGAATACGTCCCGCTCAAACCCGTTGTAAGTTGGTTGGCTCATGTCGTTATTTCTAGGCCCTAAAAAAAGAGGTGAAGGAAGAAAATTCACTGGAGTATTGACTGCCACACTTCCATTATTAACAAAAAAATATTAAGAATGCAGCATCATCTTGTTCTTGTAAGAATGATTACCACAAGGATCACGCCAGCAATACACAAACATTTTTAGTTCAGCACCGTACCACTTGCAAGCAAAGCCAGTACAAAACATTCTCTCCAGCCTCTGAGGAGCTGTGCTCCAACTCCAACAGGCTGTTCCACACCAAGGAAATAAAGGAACTTCCTCTTTTCAACTCCGCTATTCAACCGGCTCACCACGACCAAGTTTTGTTAACTACTACTCCCACAGTGTCTTTTTTTCTTCCAAAATAGATAATAAACAGGTTAATAAACGCTGGCTGTGTTGCTATAAGAAAAGGAATGAATGAAAGGGATCCTGGTAAGAATAAAATTTGACATTGTGTAGATCTTTTAACCCAAACGTGCACCACTGAACTCCTGCAAACTCAAGCTACCTTACAAAGCCAATCGCAGTGAATTTGGAGATGGTAGCTTTAGCTACACACAGAACGAGAGAACATTTAACTTCTCACACAATCAAACTTTATAATCATCATCACATTATCAGACACTACACTAAACATATAGTAGAGCAGTATTCTCCTTGCCGGTGTATTTTCTTTCCCCTGCCAGTGTAATTATTTTCAGTTTTCACTGTGTAAAGTAACAGCCACCTTAAACATCTGATTACAGCACAGCTAAGATAAAACCTCCTCTTCAACCAATTCAATTAGAGATTGGGAACTCAAACACCAGAAAGCTTGCCTGCAGTTCTCATCTCATGACTACAAAGACCTGTTAGTTCTACATACAAGACTGATGGAGGAATTACTGCAAACACTCGAGATCGCTGCTCAGCTGTGTCTTCTACTTTGATCTCAATCCACTCACCAAGCTCTTCTCTGTCCTGCTTCTCACAACAGCGTAAGAGGCTGCGAGCCCTGGGGCTGTTTAGTCTGGAGAAGAGAAGCCTGAGAGGGGATCTAATGAATGTGGATCAATAGATGAGGGCTGGGGGTCAAGAAGAAAGGGACAACCTCTTGTCACTTGTGCCCTGTGATAAGACAAGGGGCAGTGGATGCAAGCGAGAGCACAGGAAGTTCCACCTCAACATGAGGAGGAACTTCTGGACTGTGAGGGTTCCAGAGAGGTTGTGGAGTCTCCTTCTCTGGAGACTTTCCAGACCCATCTGGATGCGTTCCTGTGTAACCTGCCCTAGATTCTCTGGTCCTGCTTGGCAGGGGGGTTGGACTCGATGATCTCCAGAGGTGCCTTCCAACCCCTCATATTCTATAATTCTAGTCTCTAGGTACTTGGGAATGCAGTTGAAGAAAGAGGGTCATGTTGACCCCTATGCCATGGTTCCACTAACACATCCGCATGTGTCACACACACACGCACCATCCACCCACGTTACAGCTCGTGCAGCTTCGAGGGGAGCTAGTGAAAGAGCTTGCAAGGAACACGGGCGAGAGTGAATCAGCAGGGCAAGCACGCGTATAAAAACAGCTCATCATCTCCGGTGTCACTGGAGAGTCACTCACCGAACTCCAGCACACCCTGCCAGCTATTGAAAGAGGCAGTTTTAATTAAATAAAAAAAGTCAGTCTAATTGTCAGTCTAGTTCTGTGCTTTTCTTTTCAAAAGTCTGCTTCATACGCATGGAAAGCTTACACGATTGCAGTCTGTGTTCGTAACACAATTTCAAGTGCATGTGACAAAGAAAGCCTCAAAGACACTTAGATTCTGTGAAGTTTCACAAAAATTGGTGCCACTGTGAAGGAGAAAGCCTGTTGGTAGCACACGGGTCTGCTACAGCCCGCACTGAAGAACAAAACCGCTCCTTTATTAGCAAGGGAACCCATCAGACTGAGCCATTAAAGACTGAACTTCATTAGGTTTGCTGAAAAACAACTTCTCCTTTTTTTCTCCCCGTGTTAGTTGTATCCCTGCACAGTAAATACTTCCCTGGCCCTTCCAAGGCAGCTGCTCCAGCACCCACAACATTGATGCCTCCGGTAACTGATTCTCTTCCAAAGCTGAAGATTTAATATCACGTTTTTCCAAATTAAACAAATACACAAAGAAAACAGAAGAGCCCTTCGTTTTCTCTCTGTTGTAACCCCGTTCAGTCTTGCTGCTTGATATTTCAGATATTAATAGCAAACCCGGGGTGAGTACAGGCTGACTCTCAGCGCACAGACGAGGAAAGCTCAGTTCTGTCACAAAACACGTTTAACATCAAGTGTTTGACTTCAAGCCAGCTCATCCCCGAGGCAGTCACTGGTAAGGCACTGAAGGGCTTTGAGCCCCACAGCTGAACTGTGAATATAAAAAATGTCTTTCTAAAGACTGTTTGGAGGGAAATCTGAGGAAGCAGGTAAGGAGGTACCAGAGGAGCTATCCTGCAAGTCCAGGATCCAGGAACAACTGAGTGGAACTCTTCCTTCTGTTCTCCTGACAGATTTACAGACTACAAAGCTGACTGTACAAGCATGCTTTTATCTCAAGCCCTTAGCAAAGTTCTGTTCGAGTTCTTTTCAGACAAATTAACTGTTTTCTGTGAACTGGCCTCCCCAGTTTAATAGGAAGTGTAGAAACTGTTTTACTCTGGCTCAAAGCCAGTAAGTGGAAAAAGGAAAGTCCCTGCACTCCTGAAAAGCTGTAGTAGAAGAAACCACACTGAGGTTCTGCCCAGCCACTCGAGTTTTCTCCCTGCCTGACTCTGTTAATAGGAATTATTTTCACAAGAAAGAGGCCTTCACTTTTTCCTGCCCTCAGACAGCACACTTTGGCTGAAAGCTTAGAGTTTAATTAATTCTGCACATTTCAGGGAATAAGGAACATTGAAGCCTAAAAGCAGGATAACTCACTAAGCTGCTGAAGGACTAGTATCTTCATTACCTGACCTTATATTTCAGGTAATCTAAAGCAGTTAATTCATGGTAGTTTCTGTGCAATAATTTGACATGTGTTGCCTTCGTTGCTTCTCAACGTATCAAGGCACTTGGATTATTTGCATTTCCAATATGAAACATTACAACGAGAGTGTATTTCACTTTCAACTCAAAAGAGGTTTCTGGAATTTAAAAAGCAACTTACAGTAGGCGAGGCACTTCATAGCTGACAGCACCCAGTGAGGGAGGTCTTCTACAAGAAACCAAGTAGATTGTTCATACATAACGCCAAAGACTTGACAACCAATACAAATAACGGCTCGCACGTAATAAAAGATCAAATTTAAAACTTATTTAAAATGTTGCTACAAATGGGTCATTTAAAAGCGAATGCAATACACCAACAAAACCTTTGAGGCAAATATACTGAACTATACCCTAGTTTAGGGAAAAAAAATGGGTAGAAGAATGACCATGAAACATTTTACTTCGTGATTGTTTGTTGCAATTACACCATAGAGAATCTTCGAGCAAAACCAGCAAAAAAAATAATAGTCTTACCTGATTTGTTCTGCAAAATAACAACACCATGTTTGCTCGTGTTGGTCATGTTGTATATGACATACTCGGGAATTATTTGTGAGGGCTGCAAAACTTCTTCCAAAGACGGGAGGCCTAAAATGGTTTGTAAACTGCAAGGAGGAAAAGAGCAGATGTTGTCTAGAAGGTTTGCTAGCAATGGATGAAAACAAGCCCTTTCCATCTCTATTCTGACAGCAGTCACTTGCTAAGCTGGTAACCAGTAAGAAAAATCATCTATGGTACTTAAAATATACTTTGACAACAGCAGCAATAGATGTCAATAAGTTTCTGAAATGCCACAATCCAGCGTTAATAAATACAATAGAAAGCATATAGAAACAATAGTTGGGAAAGAAATATTCACCTTAAAACATAGTTTTTAATATTTCCAGGAAGTTTGCAAGCTAAAACCTTGTTGGGCCAGTACACAGATAAGAAGGTGCTTTTTAAAGCCTTTTACTCACTGTATTAAAATGATATTTCTCCAGGTTTCTTGCACATACTCCTGGCTTATTTCCCTCCCATGCAGTATGCCTTCCTTGTCTTCCTCTATTAGATCCTGGTTTGTTTTTTCTAAGTTCTCCTGAAAATGAGTGGTTTACACCATAAGATAAACAAGCCTCTTAGGAGAATTCAAAAGTAAGTACAAATTAAATTCCAAAAGATGATGCAGGGTGTAACCTCAGTCTCAGCACTGAAATACAGCCACACCCAACTGGAAAGCAAAAGAAGACACTGGGAAAAAAAGACCAAATCAATTCAAAAGTCAGTTTAAACGACAGAAACGCATCAAATCCCAATATTTTAGTAAGTGAAGTATCCTGCTTTAGGATCACCATCTAAATTCAGAAAGTAAGCATGTACACACACACAAATCTCCAAAGAAGAAAGAGCAGACACTCACATTCAACCTTTCTCAATAATTAAGAACAGTTAAATAATTTGTGCCATTTACTTGTCCCAAGTGAAAAAAGAAACACCATATATAAGGTTTCAACAAGAACATATTATCCAGATAATTTTTCACTAAAAGGTGATTAAATGATTGCTTCTGGGTGAGTTAGGTTTGGGTTTGTCTGGTTTTTTTAATAGAGAAATTACATGGCGGCTACAGTTATGTAAGAAATGTAAGTTATTACCAGGGACTGTAGGAACTCATGCTTCTTAAAAGTTCTCCTGGACAAATGCGGCAGTTTAAAAAGTCTTTCTTTGTCTCTAGAGAAGTTTTCCAAGTTCTCTTTTGGGGGACATGAGCTTGGTAGAGGTTTAACTGGAGATGTTGAAGGGAATCTGTAATGAATAGGAGATATGTTAAAAACACTTATATTAAATTAAAAATATAAGAACTCACTTAACCAAAACCATATCCTATCGTGAAGGTATGAGGGTGTGGGAGCCTGGCCCAGGCTGCCCAGAGAGGTTGTGGAGGCTCCTTCTCTGCAGAGATTCCAAAGGCACCTGGGCACTCTGCTAGAGCAGGGGGTTGGATGAGCTGATCTCCAGAGGTCCCTTCCAACCCCCACCATGCTGGGATTCCATAAGATATTGAAGATATTCAGGAAATGAAGAAGAAAAATGCTGAATTTTTTTCTTTAGAACTCTCTTTAACACTGTCATGTCATATAAATTAGCTCTGGGCTACTTTTCTTGATTCTAAAGTCAAGCTGAAGATACTCAGGTATTTATACAGCACCAACAGCAGAATTTCAAAAGTGAGGGTTGTTAAAACCTTTAATTTAAGGACTTAGAAAAGACTGTTTCCCACTGAAGACTTTCTGTAAGATACACAGGACAAGTAAACACAGGAGTGGTGGCAGAGCACGGAGCTACTACACTGAACTCTCCTTGGCTCCCCTCCAAAGCACACATGCCACACAAGTGAAAAACTTGGCCACACAACAGCACGGAAAGAGCCCTCAGCGTACAGGACGTATGGTCTATACGGCAAATCAGAGCAATTCAAACAACAAGTAGAGTAAAGTGGTGCTAATAATTGAGTTTCGGCCGCACCGCTCAACCCAAAGCAAGACATTTTTAAGAATCTGAGCATGAAGATTTTGAAATAAAGCTCTCAACCTGAAGAGCTCTGTTAACTGCTCTGCATTCCAGTACCTGTACAGCACACCATTGTCTTCTAAATGTTCAGATCCCCATCTCCCTTTTATATCTTCGATGACGTGATTCTTGAGAAACTTTCTTAGTAACTGAACAGTCTGCTGCCTAGTCACTTCAGGACCAAAGTTACTGTTGTTCCTCAACACTTCATGGAGCCAGTCGACAGCCTCCGATGCAGTGAAACAGCTCCCGTGCTTTTTGAAGTGTTGCCTGTGTTTCCTTAGCGGCATGCCTGCTCGGAAGTATTTTGTGATTTCATTCCACTGCAGGGGAAACAAAACAGTAAAGAAGGTCAGATTGAAGCCTGTAAGTTTCAGTGAACACAGTGTTATGTTTATAGGCATATAAATGAAATCACAACGTTAATGCTAACAAGTATTGGTAGCGATACTAAATAATGTGATAGCATTAATACAGAATTACATTTCAGATTTAAAAATACATTTCATTTCGGCTTTAATCTCTCTTCTTCTATAACTGGAAACAAGGTTAGAGCTTCACAAACATAACAAACAGGTTTTACGGAGTCGGGCTGCACACTCCCAGCATTTACATCAACTCGAGGCACTGTCAAACCATACACAGCCTTTAAGTTTGGTTCCACTCTCAGAGCCGAGATGAATCCAGCTGTCAGAGCACGGGAAATCCAGTCTGGAAGCATTTTCCTCTTTTCCTATTTACACCCCCCAAATTCGGTGACACGCTATAATTAGCGGGCTTCTCTTAATAAGCTACCACCCGATTTTCAAGGGGCAAGGCAGTGCCACCACCGCAGGCCCTTCCCAGGGAGGGCCGCAGGGCACCTTCCGCTGCCTGGCCCGGTCGTGGCCGGGGTGGGCAGAGCCCCCCATTTCCCCACATCACCCCGGCCCTCTCCTCTTCCCACAGCACCCGGACAGCCCAAGGGCCACACGCCATTTGGGGCACAGCAGGGGCCCAGAAGGGTTAACAGGAGTTCGTGCTTTGCCCGTTGGCAGGGGCTGCGGGCTTGGCAGCGGGGCCCGGGCCCTGCGACGCCGCCGCTTCTCCTCCCGCCCCGCAAACCCCGGTCCCCCGCAGGCCCGTCCTCACCAGCTTGGTGGCTCGGTAGGGCCCGGGGG
>VZZY01008156.1:160506-208397 GCA_013400335.1 Eurystomus gularis
GGCACAGCCCTTCACAGCCCTTGCCAGCAAGAAATTGTTCCTCATTTCCCACTTAAACCTCCCCTGGTGCAACTTGAGGCTGGTTTCCTCATGTCCTATCACTTGTTCCTTGGGAGAAGAGCCCGACCCCACCAAGAGAGAGGAGACAGAAAAAAGGGGAATGGAAGAACAGCAGTAAAATGTCGGTGGAGTCCCCATCCCTGGAGGGGTTTCAAAGCTGTGGAGATGTGCTGCTGAGGGTTTAGTGGTGCCCTGGCAGTGCTTGGTTAACAACTGGACTCGATGATCTTAAAAGTCTTTTTGAACCTCAGCCATTCTGTGATTCTAAAATTCAGAGGCCTGTTGCCAAGCAAACACAGACACCAGGCCCACATCCCAAAGCAGAGGCAACAATTAACCCTGCAGGACCTGCTTCAGCCCGTGTGTTCATGACTTTCTCTGTACCGCAGTGTTGGTTTTGATCTCTGGTGAGGTAAAGCCTTTACATTGCAACAGCAGATGCGACAGTACCGCTGGTGGGACGGTCAGGAGCAGTGGTGCTGAACTGAAGTCTTTCAATTTGCTGGTGTGAGCACAGTTGGTAGGAAGGGTAAGAGCGGGCCCAGCACAGCGTTTGAGGAGTGCTGTGAAGACTCCAGAAATGTGCTTTGCCAGTGCCCTGCTGCTAGTCTCCCATGCCCAGCTCTTTGGATTTTGATTTTGAGGCGATAGCTGCAGTACTTAGGCTAGGTGAAACAAACTGCCTGATATTTAGTGAAATGGAACGAGAAGCATAAAAATGCGTAAGGGCTGGAAGACTGGAGCCCTCAATGTGAAGTTCTTGTGTCATTGAGGTAACAAGGTAAGACCTCAGCTGTTGATATTTCTGGATGAAACATTGAAGCAATTATTTTTTTTTGTCCCGAAGAACATTTTGCATCATTCTTTGAGGATATTAAATGGTGATGGCTGGATTTATCTTTTTAAAAATAATGTAGTGCAGAATTTATAAGTTTGTAGGCAAAGAGTCTAATCCAGGCAGAATGCGCCTGGGGACAAATTCCACTCTGAAGACAAACTGCAGCGATTGCTGCCATTTCATTACAAGAACCTTTTTTTTTTGTCTTTGAAAAGCAATTCTGGGGAATTTACCAGCTTTCAGATAACAACATTTCAGCTGATTTGCTGCTTTCTGGAGGTGCAACAGCTGCACTTTTATAGTGACAGTGTAGACAGTTTTTGGAAGGATTGGCTGTGGGAAGAAGAATAGAAAATGCTTGTGAAGGTTACTGTGAAAATGTGCGAGGAGGGGAGAGGAGAGGAGGGGAAAGGAGAATCTGGTTTTGGAACCGTATGTTTTTCTATTCCTTGTAGGAGTTGAGTTTGTGTTTATAGCATAACTTCAAGAATGTAAATATAGAATGTAAATAGCTCTTCATTTTGAGCTGAATAAAAATATTAAGAAGGCAGGTTTGGGACGCCATTAGTGTGGAAATAACAATCAACTAACACTCCTCTATTTATTACTGTTAATTGTTATAAAAGAAAAAAAAAATCAAGCAGATGAGAGCGTGTAACAGAGTAGAAGTAGCTATAGCAGGAGCAGTTGTAGGTTGAGCATTATACCACTATAGGGTGATGTGCACAAAGAGCCTTTTTGCAAGAGACAATTCATGTGATGTTAAATATGCGCAAACAAAATGTGTATGAAGTTGTGCGAGCTTTGAATTCCTCAGAAATCCTGAGCTTGGAGCTGCGTTTACATTTGGGTTAGTCTCAAGTAGAGTTTCAAAGCCTCGCAGAAGTGTTTAATCTATAATTAACAACTAGCGCTTGCAGCCGTCTGAGATGAAGGCTGCGGCGTTAGTGAAAGCTTATTTTATTTTTAATAAGATTCAAAGATAAGGAGCACAGAAATGACCTGTTTCAGCTGCTAGACCTTGAGATTGTTGGGTATTGATACTACCTAGCTGTAAATAAAGCCTTTGGATGTGCAGACATGAGATGTCCTGGCTTCAAATACACTTAATTAATCCGGACAGTGTGAGGCTTGAAGTATTTTTGAGCCACTCTGAAATGAGAGCCCTTTTGCTTTGTCTTTCATACATTACTTATTACCCTGTCAAAGGGTTTTTATACACCTCGTCATGATCTGTGAATTAACTTGTACTGTTTCTCCTCCAGTCACTTGGCTTAAGACTTAATTAATTTGTGGATGTTGAGTATAATTCAGTGAAGGGATTCAGCTGAGTTTGCTCCTTGCCAGCTGAAGTGTGCAGGATGAGCACTGGAGCCGCTCACGCACCCCATGATGTTGGTAGTCCACAGGTCCTTGATGTGGGATCCAGCCCATTCACTGAAGCACATCTGGGTGGATTCTTCCCTCCAGACTGCAGGAAATTCTTCTGGATATTTATCATAGAACCACAGAATGGTTTGGGTTGGGGCAGGGACACCTCCCACTAGACCAGGTTGCTCAGAGCCCCCGTCCAACTTGGTCTTGAGTACGTCCAGTGATGGAGCATCCACAGCTTCCCTGGGCAACCCGTGCCAGTGTCTCACCACCCTCAGAGTGAAGAACTTCTTCCTAATTTCTAATCTAAATCTCCCCTCTTCCCCTTTGAAGCCATCACCCCTTGTCCTCTCACTACAAGCCCTTGTAAAATGTCCCTCCCCAGCTTTCTTGTCGGCCCCCTTCAGCTACTGGAAGGGGAGATTTATCTTCTGTCTGAAAAGCATTTCTGAAATTATTTTGGTGGCAGCTATAATAATTAAACCCCCCCTTGTTATTTGGATGTTTTATGGAGATGTCAATGCCTTTTGCCCTTCCTGCTTATGCTAATCCCTTAGCTCCTTGAAAATATGGGATGAAAGGAAAAACTGGCAATGCCTCAAATTATCCAACAGCTTCGTCCTGGAAGGCTGGACATCCTTTTACTTTCTGAGTAGAGAAAATAGATGAACATAGAGGGAAAGCAGGTAGCTGTGTGGGGTTTAATCAGTTTTGGTTTTTTTTTCTGGGAGGAAGTGAGGATGAGCAGCGAATTGTAGCTCCATAGAACTCTAGGAAGGAAACAATGCAGAGTCCAGCACAGGGAGCGAGCTGGCCCTGCGCACCAGCACAGCGGGGGGGCTGTAGCTGGGCATCCTCCAGTACAGGAGAGAAATCCCCGTTTGGACAAACACAGAATTTGCCTTCAATGTGTTTGTTCACTTGGTTTTTGTTAAACTTGATGGAATTACTCCTGCACTTCAAAAAGAAAACTGATTTTCTGGCTCAACTACAAACCTCTAAATAGCTCTCCCTTCAGAGAGAGGCGCTTTTCTCCCTGGTTCCCTTGTCCATCAAACTAATTAAAAACTGCCACACCCGTCTACATCCAGTTTTAGTGATGTTTGGTCTGAAAAGCCAACCTTCTGTGCAGTTCCTTACAACTTGAGTTCCTTACTACTTGAGAGAGTCCAGCGGAGGCTACAAGAATGATGAGGGGACTGGAACAGCTGCCTGATGAGGAAAGGTTGAGAGACCTGGGGCTGGTTAGTCTGGAGAAGAGAAGCCTGAGAGGGGATCTAATGCATGTGGATCAATAGATGAGGGCTGGGGGTCAAGAAGAAAGGGGCAACCTCTTGTCACTTGTGCCCTGCGATAGGACAAGGGGCAATGGATGCAAGCGAGAGCACAGGAAGTTCCACCTCAACATGAGGAGGAACTTCTTGACTGTGAGGGTTCCAGAGCCCTGGAACGGGCTCCCCAGAGAGCTTGTGGAGTCTCCTTCTCTGGAGACTTTCCAGACCCGTCTGGATGCGTTCCTGTGTGACCTGCCCTAGATTCTCTGGTCCTGCTTGGCAGGGGGTTGGACTTCGATGATCTCCAGAGGTCCCTTCCAACCCCCCACATTCTAGGATTTGTTGCTTTTCCTTTCTGAGCCGCATCCCAGCTGAGCCCAATCTCTCCTCACAAAGTGCTTCATCAGATCTATTCTTCTGCAAATGCCTAGCAGCTGTTGCTCCAGTCCAGCTGGGTGGAACGTGCCCTCTGCAGTTTTACTCAATTGGTTTACTCCAAACATTTTGTTACTAAATCGTTCACTTGGTCGTAACCATCTGTACAAAGTATACATTGAAATGCTTTGGAGTGTGGCAGTTTGGGAAGCGGTCGTTCAGAGGAGCAAAGGATGGGATCACATCTGGAGGATGGTTGTTTTAACATATGTATTGACAACTCCTGGCTGGTGGTGAAAGGCAGGTGCTTGTAGCAAAGGGCAGAATGCTCAGAGTAGAGTTTTCATGGCAGTGGTGTTTGAAAGCAGTGGGAAAACGTGAATGTTGCACATGTTTTCAGGCATTCATCTCGAGGATTCTTCACTCATCTGTCACAAGTCTCTGACATGCAGATGTTCCTCAAGTGGAAGGTGGCAGCTGTCAGGCTTGTTAAACAACAGTTGGAAAAAGGGGATGTTGGCAGGAACCAAGGAAGAAACTGTCTTACTAGGAAATAAAACTAAATATTTACAAAGATTTCTTTCTTTTTCTCTAGGATTTTCCTAGATCTTCTGTAACGTCTAAAGGACTCCAGCACAAAGTTGTCCCAACAAGTTGCCCGGAGAGGTGGTGGCTGCCCCATCCCTGGCACCATTGCAGGTGAGGTTGGCCGGGGCTCTGAGCAACCTGCTCTAGTTGCAGATGTCCCTGCTCCCTGCAGGCGGTTGGACTCGATGACCTTTCAAGGTCCCTTCTAACCCAAAACATTCCATGATTCTATGGAAGTGAGCAGCTTTTGCATGCACACAGCCTTAACTTCATTCCTCTGGTGTTAGTTGTGCTGCTTCCATCAACTAATGGAGAGAGTCCAGCAGAGGCTGCGGAGATGCTGAGGGGCCTGGAGCATCTCTGTGCCCAGGAACGGCTGAGAGCCCCGGGGCTGCTGAGCTGCAGAAGAGAAGCATCAGAGGGGATCTGAGCAATGCTGAGCAAGAGCTCAAGGGCCCATGGGGGGCAAGAGGATGGGGCCAGACTCTTGTCAGTGGTGCCCAGCGACAGGACAAGGGGCAACGGGCACCAACTGGAACCCAGGAGGTTCCATGTGAGCAGGAGGAGGAACTTGTTTGGTGTGAGGGTGTGGGAGCCTGGCCCAGGCTGCCCAGAGAGGTTGTGGAGTCTCCTTCTCTGGAGAGATTCCAAAGGCACCTGGACACGATCCTGGTCCCCCTGCTCTGGGTGAGCTGCTGGAGCAGGGGGTTGGACGAGATGATCTCCAGAGGTCCCTTCCAACCCCCACCATCCTGGGTTTCGGTCAGTCTGTGAAGTATGATGTCCTGTACTGCACCAGGAGAAGATAGCAGGAGTCCATATATACCCGTATGAAAACTTGGGTTCCTTAAGTGACTTCAGCAACCTGCTGTAGGATGACAACATGGAACCAGCCCTTTCTTTCCTGGTTTCCAGCCCTGTCTTCCTGTCCCGCTGCCTTGTGACGCGACTGATCTCTGCCACACGGTGGTAGTGTTGCTTTGTTTCTAATCCCGGAAAGTTGTTTCTGAGACCAACTGGAGCAATGAAAACTGCTCTATTTGTTAAATGCAACTTCAGGATAACACGTCGATTGAGGAGACGATCTCCAGAGGTTCCTTCCAGCCTCTACCAGCCTGTAATTCTGTCATTCTGTGATTTTAATAAATGTTCATGGAATTTCCACGTTGCTTTTGCAGCCAGGATGTAGTAGCACTATGTCATCAGTATACAACAGATCTGGTCTGTTGTTCCTTTGTCCCCAGAGGGGAAAAAGAGATGAGCCCTTTTTCTTTCAAAGGGAACTTTGAATCGTTAGGCATAATTTTCTACAATTAACGTTTTTGGCTGTAAAAAGATGGTTTAGGCGTTGTGTTATGAGGAATGTGTTAGTTCAAATTCATGTTGGCACAGGCTGAAATCTGCCAAGATGCCTTGCTTGGCAGCCTGGTATCGGTCTTGCTCGGGGAGTAAGACTCATGTAATGATGCTCAGGAGCAGACAGAGGTGGTAGTAGCTGCTGTGTGTGGTCCCTCAGCTCCTGAAGTAGGCTGATATGGTCCAGATCTCCTTGGACAAGTATCTTGCAGGTCCTGTAATGACAGGAAAGCCTTCCTGAAAGCCTGGGAAGTAGCCAGAGAAGACTATGAGACAAAGAGGTAATTGGAAAGTCCTTGAAGTGCAGCAGTGCTTACCTGTCTGTGTTGACAGGCTGGGATTTAGAGCTCAAGTAGTTCAAATTTTAAAACACCTTGATACTAGGGAATTGAATAAACGGTAAAAGTGTCCTGGTCTGAGCCAGAACACGACCAGTTCTGTTGGGTGGTTTCACTGCTCAGCTCAGTCCCTGCTCAGTGATGGCACTTTCTGAGGTTAATGGCACGTTCTCACAGACAAGACCCTGTTCACTGCACCAGTTTCTCACGTTGGGGTGGTTTAGATCACCTACAGAATCACCATCAAAGGTAGTAGCTAAATTGATAAAAGTGTGGCTTAGTTCAATGGGCAGGTTCACTCTCACTTACTGCACAGGGGAAATACACAAAGGAAAATGGAGTTAGAATCGATTTAGAATGATTTACACAGAGACTGGGCCACAGAGGTGGCCTCCCTAGGGCAGAGGAGAGGGGCAGGAGAACCTCCCTTGACCTGCTGGCCACACTCTTCTTCGTGCACCCCAGGAGACCATTGGCCTTCTTGGCCATGAGGGCCCATTGCTGGCCCATGGTGAACTTGCCCCCCAGCACTCCCAGGTATTGTTGAACTTCACAAGGTTCATCTCCATCCAACTCTCCAGCATGTCCAGGTCAAGTGCATCCATCATAAGTGTGAGACTTGATAAACATTCACACAATTAACATACTGGTACCACTACGGCTGCCAAGAGAGGGCTGCTCTTGAGGCTTTTGCCACCTCCTCCTCCCATGTCTCATCACCCCAAGGAAGCCATACACTTGCACTTTCATTACATTGCCTGATTATTCCGATCTTCATAGCCCGTGTGCTAGTTCTTGTAAAGCTAAGATAGAGTGTTGTGTGCTGGAT
Organism: Eurystomus gularis; assembly: GCA_013400335.1. Classification (NCBI taxonomy): domain Eukaryota; kingdom Metazoa; phylum Chordata; class Aves; order Coraciiformes; family Coraciidae; genus Eurystomus; species Eurystomus gularis. The sequence continues at coordinate 167,539 of VZZY01008156.1, forward strand.
GACACTGCTCATCTTGGGTACTCGGTGCCATTAATATGGAAGTTCCTTTCAATATACAATCAGAAGAAGGCATTTTTGTGACCATCCTCTCTTTTAGGATCAGAGACATCTCCTACAAGGCCAGGCTGAGAGAGTTGGGGTTGTTCAGCTTGGAGAAGAGAAGGCTCTGGGGAGACCTCACTGCGGCCTTCCAGTATCTGAAGGAGGCCTACAAGAAAGCTGGGGAGGGACTTCTGACAAGGGCTTGTAGTGATAGGACGAGGTGTAGTAGCTTTAAACTGGAAGAGGGGAGATTTAGATTAAAAGTTAGGAAGAAGTTCTTCACTCCGAGGGTGGTGAGACCCTGGCACAGGTTGCCCAGGGAAGCTGTGGATGCTCCACCCCTGGAGGTGTTCAAGGCCAGGTTGTTTGGGGCTTGGAGCAACCTGGTCTAGTGGGAGGTGTCCCTGCCATGGCAGGGGGTTGGAACTAGATGATCTTTGAGGTCCCTTCCAACCCAAACCATCTTATGATTCTATGGTTCAGTGATTATCCTCACTGACAGTACTTTTCCATGAGCGTTCTGTCAATGCAACTCACGCATCCTTGCCACACTCACAGCAGCTCTACAGTGGAATTTACTGGGTGTAGGGTTTAAATTAGCTGGGTGGAGTTAAACTTTTTCACATTTTTGCCCTTAATTTGCTTGTAAGCTACGGACAAAAATGTCAGTGTTTTTAATTTTTTTCTGGGTCACTGTACACTATTATCCGCTGGTAGCCTGTATATCAGATTACAACTCTTCAGTTTCTAGCCAACGATATTTTAAAATAAATATTCACTGACTCAAAAAGAGGAGATGCTATTCTAAAATTGTTAGAGCTTGTTGTTAAAAATGACCTTCATGCGATAGTAGGTTATTTTGTTTCAATGGAGAACTTATATTTAGCCTTCTATTTCAGTGGAGCAGATTTTGATAGGCTGAAAGAATTGCTCGACCATTAACTGAGCTGATGAGCTTGAGAACGTCAAGAAATTCTTGGACCGCCTCGGGTTTAGTGCCAGCTGTTGGGGCAGGCGAGAAGAGGAGGCGAAGGGCTTGGTCCTGTCTTTGTGAATCATTGGGTTAGGAAGAATCTTGTGAATAACCAGAGGAAGTTTGGAAGGAGAAGGATAGATCAGCAAAGAGACCAACATGATGGAGCTGGCACAGAGGACTGCAGGGAACTTGTAGAAGGCCCATGTTGGACCTCATTTGATGGTGTATCCTAAGAAATTTGTGTCTGTCTCTGAATTCTGACTCCTCTCACCTCAGGCATATGCCTCAAGAGCATCTCACCTTCCAAATTCTGTTGTTCCAGTCTCTTTGTCCAGCCAGTCTGAGATATTCATGCCCTGGCTTCTCTTCAGCTTCTCTTTCTGGCCTGGTGAATATTTATGAGCACTAAAACAGTCCAGCAGGAATGGCTTAGAGACATCCTGTCCGGAATGGTTAGTAGCATAGAGATGATGGTTGATGGAGGTCATGTCCTTGGTCTACCTAGGAGCTCTCATCTCTCGTACAAGCGCCTGAACTCCAGGTTAAATGCTGCTTTAGGAAAGTGAGCTTTTTCCCTCTGGGCTTGTATTTAAAAATTACAGGCAGTCTCTTTCCTACCTGAAGTAGAATGTGAACAGAAAAGAAACGCCAGACATGTTCTGATGAGAAACCTTTTCCTTAAAAAGACCCAATCTTCAGTGTTGAGCAATCTGGGTAACAGGAAACACAACCAGCGCCGTCCAGAATTAGCTTGGTTTCCATTCTTTTCAGCCACATTTTTTTCCCCGCCGATAACGCACTTCCAACAACTCTAATTTTAGACTGGGTCTGTGCACGCAGATTCAGCAACGCCAGAAGTGGTGTAATAATACGCCGAAAATTTATTTGATTGAAACCTGAGTGACGCTGATGGAAATGTGCCAAACTACCCACATCTTTGTAGTCGAAGAGCAGCGCGAAGGAACCGCGCTTTTGCGTCGCCAGTTACGGATCTCTTCAGCTTCCTGCGTGCAGAACAAATGTCTGCTTACCCCAGTGGTTTGTCATAGATGCCCACAGGCCAGTCACCACGAGGAGCTCTGCTTCCCACCCAAAGGGGTCGATGTCTCCATTTATGCAAGAATTTCTTTTGTTAACGTCAATGCTCTTGTTTGCAGGGCCTTCACGTCGCGGTTGGTGTGGGTTGTGCATGGGAGCTGACAGAAACGCTCCTTAAATCAGAATTGGGGCTGGAGAGAAGTGACACAGAGTGTTAAACACTTTTCTGCCGGAGATCAGACAAAGCCGTGCAGTATTTACGCTAATCCTGTGCTCTCGAAGCACGTTGCGAGGTTTTAGCTTCACAGTTACTCTTGATTGCAATGCACGTTAAACTCTGTGCAACACCGAGCATTTCTTCTTACAAGTGCCAGATTTGGGCAGTTCACAGACTGACCGAAACCCAGCATGGTGGGGTTGAAAGGGACCTCTGGAGATCATCTCGTCCAACCCCCTGCTCCAGCAGCTCACCCAGAGCAGGGGGCCCAGGATCGTGTCCAGGCGCCTTTGGAATCTCTCCAGAGAAGGAGACTCCACAACCTCTCTGGGCAGCCTGGGCCAGGCTCCCACACCCTCACACCAAACAAGTTTCTCCTCCTGCTCAGATGGAACCTCCTGGGTTCCAGCTGGTGCCCGTTGCCCCTTGTCCTGTCACTGGGCACCACTGACAAGAGTTTGGCCCCATCCTCTTGAATCTCCCCCTTTAAGCATTGATAGATCACCAGTTCAGCTTCTGAAGCCTTTCAGTCGTGACTCTTCTTGTCCTCATATAAATGAGATTTTAAGAAAATAGGAAACTGTTATTCTGGGGAGATTTCCCCCCCGGGACAGCGACAATTCCTCCTCAATATGTGTTTACTCACAATCCTGTGAACACAGGAGAAATGGCTGCAGTTTAACTAATGAGAGAACTTGCTTGTTTGGCTGGTAAAAAGCTTTTTCTTCTGTTTGGGCCAAAACTCTTATGGAAAATAAAACTCTTCCCTCAGCATTTTATGCTTTAAAATACAGACAATGATGTAATTTTCTTAACAACTGTAGAGAATAACCAGATGTATTACAAAATGGTCATGGTCGTGTTTAGCTCTCGTTTGACCGAGTTTTGACATTTTTCAAAGGTAATTGTTGTCTCGTTTTTAAAGGAAAGCCCATAGGAACCAGATATAGAACGGGGTTGTGCCAGGACTCCCGGCAGCAGGAACACACGGAGCCACTGCAGGGGCTGGAGGCTGTTGGTCAAGACGCAGGCGGGCTGCGTTGCTGTTGCTTGTGTCTTCCCACAGCAAGGGAGCCTGAGCCATTTGTACAGCTCCGTGTACACCCAGCTGTAGTAAACGTGTGTGTGGAGCACCTAGAATCACAGAATCATGGAATCCTTTGGTTGGAAGAAGCCTTTGAGATCATCGAGTCCAACCGTTCTGGTTGCCATGTCACCACTAACCCATGTCCCTCAGCACCACATCTCCACGGCTTGGAAACCCCTCCAGGGATGGGGACTCCACCACTGCCCTGCCCAGCCTGGGCCAGGCCTTTGAGGGAATAATACAAAGCAAGTGACGCAGAGAAGGTGTGTGTCACAAACGTGGAGGGGCAGATAAAACCTTTTTGCGAAGATACCATGCGCATCCCCATCAGTTGCCGTGCGGGGAATCACGTAGCACGAACTACACTCCAAAAGAAAGCCACTCTGCAGAACTGCTTCATTATATAGTAGTGCTCGGTGATTTCTAGGGCTCGGTCCTGCAAGATATGGAACAATTCTGACTTGAGTAATGCAAAAAAGCTGATTTATAACGAGCTACCGATATTTGCTGACGATCCTTTTGAATAATAGTCCTTAAATGCTATTTCCTTGACAGTTCTAAAACCAAGGGGTTATTATTTAGAGAATTAGCCTTGCTGAAAAAATACGAATGAAAACGAAATGAAAGATTTTTTGAGTTTTTGATCACTCGAGAGATTTTTATTCTTTTCCTTCCAAATCCTCTGGTAACTTTAAAGGGTTTCACCTCTGCCCGAGTCGTAGCTGTGGTAATTATATACTACCTGTCATCCAGATGCATCACCCACCGACATGGAAGCTTTCAGGAATGATAATGGGCAAGTCCAGGTGTTGCTGGGTTTAAAAATAAAATTAAACCAACAGAAGCAGCGGCTCATCAGAATCCATCAGCATCCAGGGCTTAATTCCATGGCACTGTGCTGTTATCCGTCAGCCATTCATGCAGTTAAGAGAGAGTGTCTCCCAACGTTTCCATGGTGCTCAAGCACTCCAGGAGAGCAGCCAGCCCACACAGGACCCAGGAGTGATAAAATATTAATTCAATACAAGCACATGTTCGATAATCTCCACATTTAACACAGGCTATAGTAATTCAGGCTGAGCGAATTATTCAGTTAAACAGAGCAGAGCCAGAGAGTGGACTGCTTGGCAATTGCTTTATTTGCGGGGGAAAAAAAAAGGTTTATTTATCGTGGGATTAGGACTGGAGATGTGCAAGTGGTGTTTTTATTGTAGCAGTGCAGATATTGGTGGTGGTGAGGGTGAGCCCAGCTGAGGTGAGCGTGGAAAGCTCCGTGTTCAAGGTGTGTATCCGTTTGCCAGGTGAAGCCCAAAGGAAAAGGGAGTTTGAAATGCTGCATCAAGCAGAGAATAACTCATCTACAGCATGGCTTGGAGCTGAGACATGAAACTGGCCTCCATGAAGGAACTGGATGTTGCAGAGTGGATTGGGGAGAAGTCGTGCCCCCTCCACAAGGACCAGTGCTCATCCCTGGTCTGAGCTAGAGCAGAACCAGTTCTGTTCAGGGATTTTGCTTTCCAGCTCAGTCTCTTCTATCTAACTGCACCTTCTGAAGGTCACAGCGTGTTCTCACAGCAGTGTCTGATCCCAGCAGGGATCACGCTCCATGCTCAGAGTCACTGCCACGGCTTGGGGGCTGCAGAAAGGCTCTGGCTTCTCCTTGCTCCTCTGCACACCAAGGTCCCTGTCGAAGTGAGTCCGGTTTGGGACCTCCCCAGTGCCTGCTCCACAGCGTCAGTGGGGACAGCAATGTCGTTGCCATCAAGGAGGCCGGGTTCCAGCCTTGTTGGTTTTGTATCTGTTTGTATATATTTCATTTTATTGTTACTATTTTCATTAAAGCTGTTTTAGTTTTCTTTTCCAAGCCATACATCTCTTTCCCTTATTCCCTTTCTCTTCACTTTGGGAAAGGATGAGGGGTTGGTGGAGAGCATCTGTCATTTGTCTAGTGGCTGGCCTAACCTTGACCATCCCATACAGCACGGTCCTCTCCCGCTGAGTGTGTCCACCTTTGGAGTGTGCTGAACCTGTGCTTAAAATCAGTTAAAAAATGTCCTGACACTGGAAGTGCCCAATAGACTTCTCCAGGGGCACTAGAGAAGTTATGTTTGATAGTAGCATCTTATAAGATGCTTATCTTTCATGTAGGGTTTTGTTGAGCTGTCAGGGAAGGTTTAGGTTGGACATGAAGGACAATTTCTTGGGGTTGTGATGGCTGTGCCAGGCTGGGCAGGGCAGTGGTGGAGTCCCCATCCCTGGAGGCGTTTCCAAGCCGTGGAGATGTGGTGCTGAGGGACATGGGTTAGTGGTGCCCTGGCAGCGCTGGGTTAACGGTTGGACTCAATGGTCTTAAAGCTCTCTTCCAACAGAATAATCTTATGTTTCTATGATCTCCCAAACTCCAGCCCAAAGTACCACTAGGTCCCTGCTGCTGAGGCTGATGTTGCTTTCAGGAGGAATCAGAAGTATTGGCCCTACGGATATTTTTTGCAGACCTGCAGATGAAAGGGCCGTGTCAGCCCCTCGGTTTTCCTTTCATCTGTTCTTTATAACACGATTCTTTTTCTTGTTGTTGTTCACGCTGTTGCTGGAAAGGGAGAACCAGCTGGAAACTGTTAAGGGCAAATCCCACAAATGAATCTTTTGGATAGAATCATACAATTAGCTGAATAAATTCACTCCTTATCCATCGCCTGGCACTAAGAAGGAGAAGCTGGAAATACCGTCAGTCCAAGGTTGTTTTCCAAGAGCTGGTGATACATGAGCAACATGAGCAAAGGGCTGTGAGAGCTGATATTTATAATGACAAATCATTGTCAAGTTGAGAATTACACTCTCTTGTGCCGTTAATTTCAAAATACCTCAAAAATGGGTCTGTCAGCTCCCCTAAGCTAGACCACGTAATGAATTAGATACTGGTAGCTGGGAAAGGGCTTTAAGGGGCTGAAGGGTATTTATTTTAGACTTCTTAGGTGTCTGATGTACAAAAACCTGAGAACGTAAGTGAAGGTAAAGTTTGAAGAAGAAAGGAAGCGAAAAGCCTGTGCTTAAAAAGGAAAGGTTGAGAGAGATATATTGTGATTTTCTGCTTTTTTCCTCATTTCTCCACTTCAGTGTCTAATTAACATTTCAGAGAAAGGAAGGCTTTGCTAAAAATCCAGCATCTCTCCTTAAGGCTTGGCTTAAAAATACCTCCTTGGGATCTTCAAGAATGGTGTAGAAAACCAGGCTAATATTGGCATTCCTAATATTTTAAGGACAAAGCAAAGAACAAACCCAGCAAAGCCATCCTAGACAGCCTTTCAAGCCCACAAAAAGAAACAAATTCAGGCAAAAGAAGCGTGTTTTTAAAATACTTGGCAGCTCATCTTTAATAGTAATTCCAGGACTCTTCCCTCATTTTTCTGAATAGTACCTGCTGGCTATTTAGTCCTTTTGGACATTTTTAGAACTGACTCCCCCTTTGCCATTCAGCCAAGTTAATACCCACAATGGTGGCAGCTAAAAAAAGTTAATTTTTTTAATACACCAACTCCAACCATGTCTTAAATCATTTCAGTTTATTCCCTCTGAGCCCCCCAGTTTGTCTCTGTCCCTCTGGCAATGAGCTGGTGGAGCAGAGCATGGGCGGTAGGTGAGTGCAGGCCTGGAGGCAGAAGATGCAATTAAACAGGTTGGGATCAGAGCAGAATTTGGGGCTTGGGTCTAGAAGTCTCTTGGAACAATCTCCCCTTTCAAAGACTGAACTGGGAAAAAGAAACCAGCTTTGTGGTGCTTGGATCCAACATAACATAGACTGATAGTGGGAGGTGTCCCTGCCATGAGCTAGATGATCCTTGAGGTTCCTTCCAACCCAAACCATTCTATGATTCTATGATTCTGTGGTAGGACAGACCAGTGGATGACAAGCCCCATCTGGAACTGCAACCAGAACACATCCAAAATCTGAATTTTCGTTTTTTGACCACAGTTCCCGCCTTGTCCAACACGGATCAAGGATCCTGCCGCTTCCCCCATGGCTTTAGTCATCGCATAATGAACACTCTTTGCCTGACTGTTCAGGATGGGTTGTTGTGCTGCTGATTTCTGCCTGTTGCATCTGATAGTTGCAACCCATACCTGTATATAGGAGAAGGAAATATGGAAAATTGGGTAAATATAGAAAAATCATCTTTTCTCTTGGTGTCCAGATTAACTTCTGTTTTATTTAGTCACGAGCAAAATCTTAGCAGACAATTTATCAGTCTTTGTTTCCTTCCCTCTAGTATGACACCGAAATAGAAGTTATTATTAACATCAATAACTACCGGAATAGTCTCGAACAGGATTAACTAACACAATGTTCCCATTTTCCCTGCTTTAGTGAGAATACTCACTTTTGGTGAGGATGAGGAATGTAATCCTACAAAGAGTTATTTTTTCCACCATGTCTCAGTGCTAAAACAAAACAAATCTCAAGCGGAAAAGCCTCCAAAAGACAAACACGATATTCATTGACATTCTCTGGTGTGCGACTGGCAGCGCTGCTGAAAAATTGCAACTTTAAGCTTATTTATGTGAAACTTTTCAGAAACCATTTATCACCAGTTATCTGCAGAATATTTTTCTCTCGTGTTGCTAATAAGATATTTCACCCTTAAGACCTTTCCAGCCTTCAGTCATATGTTAATATGGCAGCTGGTTGTAAACTTCTAACATGACATTAAATTAATTTTCCCTCTGACAGCACAGAGATCATAACAGGCTCCTGGATTTCCATCTTCTGAACTCACTTTCCTCTACTACACTTCTAAGTTTGTGCTCTTGCTTCATCCTCCCCAGGGAAAATGATTGCCAGACCCCCAGTTACCAGTTGTGGGCACTGGTCTGTCCCGCAGCATCTGACTGGCCAGACGGAGGAGGAGGCTGCTGGTTTCTGCTGTGGCACTGAATTGCTTTGGCCAGGCTGGATCGATGGGCCAAGGCCAATGGGGTGGGGTTCAACACGGGCAAATGCCAAGTCCTGCCCTTGGGTCACACCAACCCCCTGCAACCTCCAGGCTGGGGGAAGAGCGGCTGGAAACTGCCCAGCAGAAAAGGACCTGGGGGTGTTGGTCAACAGCCAGCTGAAGATGAGCCAGTGTGTGCCCAGGTGGCCAAGAAGGCCACCAGCATCCTGGCTTGGGGCAGCACTAGTGTGGCCAGCAGGACTAGGGCAGGGATCATCCCCCTGGACTGAGCACTGGGGAGGCCACACCTCGAATCCTGGGTTCGGTTCTGGGCCCCTCACTCCAAGAAGGTCATTGAGGGGCCGGAGCGTGTCCAGAGAAGGGCAACAAAGCTGGGGAAGGATCTAGAGCAGGAGTGTGGTGAGGAGCAGCTGAGGGACCTGGGGGTGTTGAGCCTGGAGAAAAGAAGGCTCAGGGGAGACCTTCTGGCTCTGCACAACTCCCTGACAGGAGGTTGGAGCCAGGTGGGGTCGGGCTCTTCTCCCAAGGAACAAGTGACAGGACAAGAGGAAACACCCTCAAATTGCAGCAGGGAAGGTTTAGATGGGACACGAGGAACAATTTCTTCCCCATAAGGGCTGTGAAGGGCTGTGCCAGGCTGGGCAGGGCAGTGGTGGAGTCCCCATCCCTGGAGGGGTTTCCAAGCTGTGGACATGTGGTGCTGAGGGACATGGGTTAGTGGTGACCTGGCAGCGCTGGGTTAATGGTTGGACTCAATGATCTGAAAAGTCTTTTCCAAGCAAAACAATTCTATGATTCTATAATTTTTTGCTCCTCTATTTCTGGCTTCCAGCTTTCTTTCTGGAGACTTTAATTTTGCCATCTTTTTCTGCTAAGGGCAATTCTCTTTTTCTGGCTCCTGCTGTAGCTCAGAGCTGCTTGGCCAGGACTTCAGAGTGTACAGAGGAAAACCTGGCTTTTGGAGAAGACAGCTGCCCTCACCAAGTTCATGGAGGCCGTGACGGAGCTGGAGGACCCTAGGGATGAGGATTACTGTGAATGCGGTTGCTGTGCTAAAGTCACTGATTCGTAAAGGACTTCAAATACAAACCCCTGCATGCTGTAAGCTGCATGCTTAGCTGTAAGAACTTATCTGTGGGGTTTTGATTTTGTTTTCCCCAACTAATCCATTCCTAAGGCCGAAGCAAAATCAGGTGTCTGCTGGCTTTTTGTGGAGCTTGACCAAACTACTGCAAGCAGTGCTGAGTCCAGGGGATCACTCCTGATGTGCTGACCTTATTGAAGCCAAACACTCTCTGGATTTCAACCATCCAGCCCTGTTCACGCTATTTTTCTACCCTGCTTTTGTTCCCTTTCTCCATCCATCTCCATTTCCTGCCTCATCAGAGAGGAGCTCTGGGTCACAACCAGAGGTCATCTGACTGCCTGACTACCGAAGCTTCCTTTGGGCTCTCTTTTTGCCTTCTGCTTCTACAAAGGCTTCAGTTCCGGGGCTCTGAGAATTGACCCACATTTCCTTGCTGGAGTTGCCACGCTCTCAGGTGAACTTTCCAAGCCATTGCTATCAAAGTGGCATCACTTGTCTTGGAGAGCAGTCTGAAGAGAAGAGAGGCCTTGGGGCTGCTTTGGATTTCTGTGCTTGCTGGAACGGGGCGTTTAGTTCCTCTTTCAGTCACTGCATGTATCGGGGAGTGGTGTTGACTGAAGTAGGGAATATCAGTATTACTGGACTTTGTCAGAGATAATCCAATTTTTTAGGTTCCTGGCCAAGCCAGCTGTTTCTGGTGCTTATTACAACACAGTGAAGTCACCGAGTATGTGACGCAATACATGAGATTTCCATTCTTCACCTTTACCTCTTGTCCTCTGCCCTGTGAAAAAGGGCAGAGGGGCAGCAGTGGTCGGGGGGACAATGTTGTGTTCTTCCTGGGGAGCAAGGAGCTGTGTGATCCGATCAGCTGAACCTTCTCTGAGCAGCCCATTGCTCGTCCAGCACCACTGGACTGCTCCCGAGCAGGGGAGCACAGGAATTCAGTCCAACTATTAATAACTCACGAAACTATCACCATGAGCAGCAGCTAAAAATACTTGCTGCTTAAACAGAGTTGGATAGAGTGAGATTAATTAATGCTCGCATATCCTTTCTCAACTAATTTCCACCCTAATTTTGAAGCAGAGGAATTAAAAAACGGTTATTTAACGTGCAGGGTCCCAAATGGAGCAGAGCCGAGATGCCTCCTGGTTTGCTCTGCAGGGCACGTGCAGCACGGGGATGGGGCCAGGACAGCTCTAGCCCCTTGAGGAGATGAGTTTGCTCGGTTTATTTGAGCAACGGAGCAGCGGGCGAGGCCAGCAATCCTTCATCCTCTGACAGCTCTCAGTTCCTGTTAAGATAACCGAAAGAGTTTTTCTCCTTTGCCCAATGAGGTCAAACCGAGCTACTGAACTCTTCCTCTGCTGATTTAGGTCATTCTTTTCCCAGATTTCCCACGTCTCGTTTTTACAGCAAGATTAACCCCTGGGACAACTCCTAAGCGTGATATGTGCATTGAAAGAAGAGACATAATGAGACCCTGGAGAGAAAATCATAGAATCATGGAATGGTTTGGGTTGGAAGGGACCTTTCAAGGTCATCCAGTCCAACCCCCTGCAGGGAGCAGGGACATCTGCAACTAGAGCAGGTTGCTCAGAGCCCCGGCCAACCTCACCTGCAATGGTTCCAGGGATGGGGCAGCCACCACCTCTCTGGGCAACCTGCACCAGGCTCTCACCACCCTCACAGTGGAGAATTTCAGGTACCAGCAAACCTCTCCCTCTTCTCTTTCTCTCTCACATTTCTGCCTGAAGAAGTTCAAGGGTGTTGTGAACCCAGAATATTACTTTTGGTTGTATTCCCTTTGTAGTGGGAGATGCTGGGGGGCCACCCCACAGCCCGGGGCTGGGGAAAGCAGCTTTTTTTTCTTGAAAAAAACATCTATGGGGCTGCTGAGACCAGCTCTGGAGAAGCAGGTTGGATGAGAGTAAACCGCTTAACAAGCCCTCGCTAATATCTATAAATCATGTGAAGGGTCCAAAAATTTCACTGATCTCATAGATTGTAGCTTGTCGCAAATGCTGTAATACATCATTACGTTGCCCGAACAGCATAAAATAACTAAAGAACTAAAGGCAGGACACATCTGGCACGTCTAGACTGGGAAAATAGGTTACGTTTGAAAATGTTATGTCTTCCCCAGAGTCACTCATGACCAGTTAACATATTTTTGAAAGTATTAAATTGCATTTGCACTAGGAGCAAAATCATGTTTAAATTGCTACTAAGTAGCGGATTTTCAAGTGTGGCCTATTTTTCCTCATTTAGAAGTGGCTGTTATCAGCTGAGCTGTCACCAATACGAGAGGGCATGGATGAAATGTGGCGAGGTAGGAAATGTTAAAGGACGCTTCTTTATTATCCCCCATATTTGGTTTGGGTTTATCTCAGCTTCTGGCTGCAGATTCCTGTAGCTCATTTTACTGAAACGAGTTGGTGTCTCCATTAAAGGAGGATGGGGACAATGTTTTGAGCAGGGCCTGTTGGGACAGGACAAGGGGGATGGTTTGAAACTCAAAGAGGGAGATTTAGACTGGAGAGAAAGGAGGAATTGTTGCTGCTGAGGGTGGTGAGAGCCTGGCGCAGGTTGCCCAGAGAGGTGGTGGCTGCCCCATCCCTGGCACCATTGCAGGTGAGGTTGGCCGGGGCTCTGAGCAACCTGCTCTAGTTGCAGATGTCCCTGCTCCCTGCAGGGGGGGTTGGACTGGATGAGCTTCAAAGGTCGCTTCCCACCCAGATCGGTCTGTAATTCTATGAATCTGCACCTCAACACTGAGCATTTTGAGTGGGCAAAGTCTTCGATCAGCATGTTCTGCTTCCCAGGATAAAAAAAAAGTACCCGGGTCCTTAAGGCACCTGCGAGATAATGAAGCGCTGGGTTCTGATTACCACCATTATCTCATCCTAATCCCCTCAGAAGTTGGGCTCTCATAACGATGCAAGAAAGCAAAAATGGAAGATGGGTTCAAAGGCATTTTCCAGGTGAGAAGGTCGGGCAGTCATGCAGATAGCTGCATCCAAACAGACATCCTTCTTACTGTTGAAAAATACACCTTTCTGTGGACATGATTGTCAGGACAATGTGCTTGGTTGATCTTCTTGTGTCGGCTGCCTCTGCCCAGTCCTGCTCCCACACTCCCGCAGCTGCATACCAGCGTGAAGACCAGCTGGAGCCACCTCTCCTCCCTTCCCAGAGGTCACAGGGCAGAAAGCCAGGCTCTCCATGCTCCTCTCCCTCTCATCTCAGTACCCCTTTCTATTTGCTTGGCAGTTGTTTTAATTAGAGATTACAGACTTGACTGGTCTTCTCCAGTGATTGCTAAGGAGAGGCAGCACAAAAAGAGCTCAGGGAGCTAAATAACTACCCCCAAAGGGGACACAGCAAAAAACACCGTGCTTTTGCTCATAATTTGGGCACTACAGACTAAAATATTGACTTGTGTGCTATAAGAACACCTGGTGACATCATTCTTCTATATACAAATTAATTGCAAGCGAAGGCCTCCAGCAATCCCATCGTGTGCTGCAGGACAGGGCGTGGGCTTGGGCTTCAGGTGGGACCATAACATGTTCAGAGGGAAAGATTATTCAGCCTTCATTTGCTTCAAAGACTTGTGAGGAAAACAGTAGATGCGTTACATGGTTATTCCCTTTAGAAATCATTTTCCAACCCAAATGCCAAAACCAGGTTGAAGAGGTGTTCCTCTCCCAAGAAGGACAAGAGGCAGCCCAAAAGTTATGCTACAGGAGAGACAAGGATAGTTCCATGCTCCTAATGCAAGGTTTCTATTATTTTCTAATATTTTTATTAAGGCAGGTCAAAATTAGAACAGAAAATTATTTTTTTAAAGAAAAATCAAGTCTTTGAGTTTATTGCTTGTTGGATAGGCCTTATCCCAAAGCCTGACCTTATCTAGGGAGTGTGGTGACTTCCCAGGGCCTGTTCCTGGTGTGTCTTGAGAGCCCAGAGCAGCTCGTGCTGGGCACCGCTCACCGTTGTGATGTCAAACAAGCAGGAGAAATAATAAAATGCAGACACTTCAGTTTTATTTGCTAAAGATGTAGTGTCATATTTCAGCGCGCTATAAGCAGGCAGATACATTCCACTCAGATAAACTGATATTTAATTGCAGATGGTGAAGACCATAAATCAGCCGGGGTCCAGCTCCAGCCCTTAACGTGACTCTCCCGCTTTGCCGCGCGGCAGGCTGGGACCTCATTTTCCTCCTTCTGTGATTACACATAAATCCCCTTTTAAAAGACTGCCGGATCTAGTTTTGTTCTTATTTTTTAATCATCCTTTTAATCTCCCTGAGTACCTTGGAGCCTCTTTGCTGCAGAGCTGTGAGCCGTGACCGGAGGAGGGGACCACAAAAGCCGTGGCAGCCGTGCCGTGGCGATACGGTGACTCAACGAACAAAGGAAGACCATGACCCCATCTGCCATCTGGACCCTGGTGCAAAGAGTGGATTTGCAGCATTGCGTCTGGAGGGCTGTGTAAAGGACAGACCCTCCTGTACAAATAATGCTTTCTCCACTTCTCCATCAAATTTCCACTTAGTGGCTGTAGCTCCACCTCCACAGCTCACAGAATCAAAGAATGGCAGGGTTGGAAGGGACCTCTGGAGATCATCTAGTCCAGCCCCCCTGCCAGAGCAGGTTCACCTAAAGCAGGGTGCCCAGGTTCGTGTTCAGGCGGGTTTTGAAGGCAGCATCCTCACTGCCTGCACTTCTATTTCCCAGAGAGGTGAAGTCCAGACAGAGTGTGTGTGGATTCCTCATCAAACAGTGCTGCTGAACATTAAGGACACGTGGCAGTCGGTAAATATGCTGCTCTAAGAGCTACGTTCTCTAGGAGGTTGGAGCCAGATCCTAAATTTGTGTTGAGAATTACTTCAACTTGCAGTATTTAAACAGAGATGACAGAATTTGCACGTTCCAGTGAAACCAGAGCGTTCATGCAAATGTGCTCGGCATCCATCAGCGTGATCTCCTGGAAGGGAGATGAGACTTCGAGCACAGACCTGTGCTCAGAAAAAAGACGAGGTGTGGATAATTGCTGCCAGTGAGATGGAAGGTCTCATACTTTTAGTTTTACAGACCTTCAGGGGAAGAGAAAGCCTTTTAAGAAGAGTGTGTCCAGCAGATCGAGGAAGGTCCTCCTCCCCCTCTACTCACCCTAGTGAGAACTCAGCTGGAGTCCTGCGTTCAGTTCTCTTTTCACTTGTGCCCTGCTATAGGACAAGGGGCAATGGATGCAAGCGAGAGCACAGGAAGTTCCACCTCACCATGAGGAGGAACTTCTGGACTGTGAGGGTGACAGAGCCCTGGAACGGGCTCCCCAGGGAGCTTGTGGAGTCTCCTTCTCTGGAGACTTTCCAGACCCATCTGGATGCGTTCCTGTGTGACCTGCCCTAGATTCTCTGGTCCTGCTTGGCAGGGGGGTTGGACTCGATGATCTCCAGAGGTGCCTTCCAACCCCTCACATTCTATGATTCTATGATTTGTGCAACTGGAAGGAATCTAAAAAACAGGTGACACTTCTCTTTGGTCTAAAGCTACAACTAAAATGCTCTCCGTTAGGGTTAAAAGCCCCTGGGTGGTGTTTCCAGGGACTTCACCATGCAGGCAGCTTGGAGATGCTTTGCAGACTGAGCATCATCTCTGAAGGGGGATAATCAAACAACTTCTGGGGATATTATCTGCATCCTTTTCAACGCCCTTTGAGAAAACCAGATGTCAGAGTTCTGTTGTGACACAAGAACCGTTACACCGACAGCTGGCAGAGAATAGGGAGCAATTTTGAGATCCAAAAAGCGTCATGAATGGAGCACATTGCCTGAGAGCCATCTTCTCCAGCTGTCACGTGCAGATGCCACACGGGGTTTCTAGCAACTCCTGAGAACGCTGGGGAGATGACATCCTTAACAGATCGTGGGCAAAATTCATGCTTTTCACTACATAGATGTGCAGCACCGTGAAGATGTGTGGGGCTGAGGCTGCTGGTGCCTGCAGTGGGGCAGGGAGTGGGGCTGGCACGGCAGTGGAGCTGGATGAGCCCTTGGAGGAGGAGACCACAAAGCACTGAGGAAAGAGGGGAAGAGGCATAACACGTTTGGAGATCAGAGGCCATGGGTGAAAACCCAAGAGGGTCAGCTCCAGGGCATTTTATTCTAAGGAAGGACACTGGAAGAGCTGGGAAAGGACTTTGTGATGAGGAGCGGCGTTTTTTGGGCATTGTGTTTGTAGCCTGTTGTCTCCAGATTGTTAATTGCAAAACATCAGATAAAATTCAATTGATGATCTTAAAGGTCTCTTCCAACCTAGACGATCCTGTGATTCTCTAAAGGAGCAAGGATGACCTCTCATGCGAGAGGGGATAACTTCAGCATCATTATTACATTATTATCTACCCAAACGCTGGACTGCTACAGAGGAAGAACTTTCTGAGCTGTTCGTGCTGAAGCAGTATTCATTAATTTATAGCACTACCAGCTAGTGCGCTGAGGAAGCAGGGTGATGGCTGCTTGATTAATTGAAATAATTGACTTTCTCCTCTCCGCAGAAGGTTGAGTAAGACACATTGTGTCTGTGCCTGCCCAGCCCTCTGCAAATAGCTCACACACCCATGGACCTCATGGCAGGGGATCTTCCTGTCCCTGCTGCCCAAATCCCACCAAACCCTCCAAGCCCCGCACTGTGCTCCTGCTACACTCTCCTCTGAGGCCTCATCTCCCTACAGAGGGTTTCCAAAGCATTTTATTCATCTTGTCACTTGATTGAGAAGGGCAATCAAGCTGGTGAAGGGTCTGGAGAACATGTCTTATGAGGATCGGCTTGGGGAACTGGGGCTGTTTAGTCTAGAGAAGAGAAGGCTGAGGGGAGACCTCGCTGCTCTCTATAACTCCCTGAAAGGAGGTTGTACAGAGGTGGGGCTGGGCTCTTCTCCCGAGTAACTAGTGAAAGGATGAGAGGAAATGGCCTCAAGCAGCACCAAGGGAGGTTTAGATGGAATATTAGGAAAAATTTCTTTACTGAAATACAGTAAAATGGAACAGGCTGCCCAGGGTGGTGATGGAGTCACCATACCTGGAGGGCTTAAAAATCGTGTAGATGTGGCCCTTCAGGACATGGTCAAGTGGTCATGGTAGTGTTGGGTTGACAGTTGGACTTGATGATCTTAGAGGTCTTTTCCAACCTTAATGATTCTGTGATTCTAAACCGATTTTACTTCAGGGACACTCATACCTGGTGCCTGAAAGCCCCACTTGCAGCTGCACAGAGATGAGTCAAGATGCTCTGAAACCCCTTGTGGAAGAAGGCCAAGGAAGGGGTGGAGGGGGAGTATTTAGGGTCACGTTTTGGTAGCTCCAATTATTAAGATGGCATTGTTCAGAAAATTCCAATCTATGTCATGTTTTAGCTTAAAAATATCCACTCTAAAGAATCGCTCAGGAACACAGTATTTCTCTTTGGTATTTTTTTGCTTCAGATATTCTTATTTACCTCCTTTTTCCCAACCACAGCACTGAAGGGTAAACGTTACCCTTAAGCAATAAGCTGCTATAGATAGAGGAAACTATATTAGTTTCCTTCTCAAGGTTTCTAGAGAAAGGAGGAGGAAGAGGGAGGCGAAGGGCTGGTGCACAGCCCCTCAACGATGGCTGGTGGGGAGCAAATGTGGTTGCCTGGGACACGGGCATTGCTGGAAATGCAGGGGTACGGCCCTGTGCAGAAAGTGGAGCAGAGGCTGGAAATACCTGGTAAGAGCTTCCCCTTAGCCTGACTTCAAGAGTATTTGTCTTCTGCTGCAACCCAACAGACTGCAGAGCAAGTGGAAACTCAGAGCATGGTTTATGAGAAGTATGGTGCTAAATAATCATAGACTCATAGAATGGTTTTGGTTGGAAGAGATCTTTAAGATCAACAAGTCCAACCGTTCCCCCAGCACTGCCAGGGCACCACTAACCCATGTCCCTCAGCAGCACATCTCCATGGCTTGGAAACCCCTCCGGGGATGGGGACTCCACCACTGCCCTGCCCAGCCTGGCACAGCCCTTCACAACCCTTGCAGGGAAGAAATTGTTCCTCATGTCCAACCTAAACCTCTCCTGGTGCAACTTGAGGTCCTTTTCCTCTTGTCCTGCTTTTGATCAGCATTGCTCAGATCCCCTCTGAGGCTTCTCTTCTGCAGCTCAGCAGCCCCAGGGCTCTCAGCCTTTCCTGGGCACAGAGCTGCTCCAGTCTCCTCAGCATCTCTGCAGCCTCCGCTGGACTCTCTCCAACAGAGATAGAGGAGAATGACAGAGGAGAAATCCTAACAATGGGTTAACCAGAAAACAGCTCAGGATTTCATGTGAATATACTCATTAATGGCTTTTTTTAAAAAAAAGAGGATGAAATTGCAGATTTTGTACAAAATGTCATAGGTTTGTCACTCTGTGGCAACTTGTCCTCCCCCAGACATCCATGAGTATTTTCACTCTCCCTCCTGGGACAGCGGCAGCAGAGCTGGAGTGGCCCTGGGCAGGCAGGGAGCAGGACCAAGGGCACAAGGACACTGCGTGTGAGGAGGCTGAAGCCAGCCGTGGGTTGAGAGACAACGTAAGGTGAGCCCCAAGCCTACAAAGCTGGAGAAGGGCTTGTGCTGGCCTCATTTGGCGTCAGTCACTACAGAAATAGCTGCACAAAATTGAGGGGGAAAAGGAAACAAGATGATAAGAAGAATTTTCTTTAAACACCATGTACACATGATGTTTCTGGAGCTGAGCAATCCAGAAGGTTTTTGTCTGGGAAGCCCAAAGCCCCTCCAGCACCCATGGGGCAGGGGCACACTGCAAGCCCAGGTGGGCTGTAGGTCTTTCCCCCTTTTTCCATAGAATAATGGAATAATTAAGATTGGAAAAGACCTCTAAGACCATCGAGTCCAGCCATCAACTCAACACTGCCCTATTTTGTCCTGATGAAAATGACAAGTCTCCCCTGTGGCAACGCGTTGCAGCATGTGCTAGTTAAGATTTACATTTTTAAGGAGGTCTGCGGGAGTAAATCTGGTAGGACGTGGGTCATAGAATCATAGAATGGTTTGGCTTGGAAGGGACCTCAAAGATCATCTCGTTCCAACCCCCTGCCATGGCAGGGACACCTCCCACTAGACCAGGTTGCTCCAAGCCCCATCCAACCTGGTCTTGAAGACCTCAAGGAATGATGGCCATCCTCTCAGATGTGCACATAAAACCACTTCCCAGAGATCCACATCACCTCTTTTCGCAAGGAGCAATCTGCCTCTTTTATCTCCACGGAGACAAATATGAGTTTAAGTTTTGACCTTGCTTACTGCTGAAAAAAATCCCTGGGGGCTGCATCTCACTGCGTGAGGCTGTTATTCCTGATTGACACTGCTACGCAGCCGGGAATAGACTCAGGACCTGTCTCTGCAACATGAACCCCATGCTGGGGCTTTCCTACATTTGCAATCAAATTGTCACTTCTGCTGGCTCCGACCACGTATCTGGCTGGTGAAGGGGTGTACGTGTGAATAAGATCTCCTGGTTTGTCATGGCCACGTTAAAATGCAGGAAGGGAGCTGCCAGAGTAATGTGCCTTGCCTTGCAAGGCGGTCAGATTGGATGTGGAAATCACTGGCTGAATAATTGCAGGACCCTGAGATGTCACCTTTGTGACTCGCTACGGCTTCAGTCAGGCTGCAGTTTGAATTTAATGATATTTCATAAAACCATAAAAGGGGTTGGGTTGGAAGGGACCTCAAAGATCATCTAGTCCCAACCCCCTGCCATGGCAGGGACACCTCCCACTAGACCAGGTTGCTCCAAGCCCCAAACAAACTGACCTTGAACACCTCCAGGGATGGAGCATCCACAGTTCCCCTGGGCAACCTGTGCCAGTGTCTCCCCACCCTCAGAGTGAAGAATTTATGGACCTCAACTGGGATTTTTACATTTGATACTCAGAGGGAGGGTCTCCATCTGCTCTGTGTGTTCCTCCACCCACACAGCAGCAGCTCCAGGGCCCAGAATACCGCGGGGATCACCCCTCTGCTTCATCCCTCCCACAGCATGGAGGGTGCTGGGATGCTGGAGCTGCTGGTGTGCACAGGGCAGTTAGGACAGTTTGAGCACCTTCAGATCTGGATCTTCTACTGGTTTGGTACCTGCTGTACCTCAGACTTTGAGCTCTGAGGACATGCTTAAAGATCTATGGATCCAGCATGTTCCCCTGGTGCCCTCTGAGTTGACTGACAAGCCAGCAGCAGTAGCCTTCTCCATGCAGCAGACAATGCAATCCAAGCAACCTTTACAGCAGCCAGCTCCACCATCACTTATTTCAAGGTCCTTTCAAAGTGCAACAGGGGATGAGGTTCACAGCTCTGCTGCCATTGGACCACCCAGAGGACCAAGGCTCTCTTGCCATGCAATGCATTACGATCAATGTATCAAAGAGAATGAAGTACAGACCTTTAAAGGCAGAATTTTGAAGTTCTCTGCAGGGGAGTTGTCAAAGTGAGGCAGCTTTCTTTCAAATGTCTTTTGCAAAGATTTTTGCCATATTCAAAACAAAACATTGTCTCAGATGTTAGATCAATTGATCTAAATTGGACTTTTGAAAATGAGAAGCTTTTTGGAACATGCTAGAAAAAGTTTGAGATGCTCAAAGCACAGCTCCTGGCCAAAGGAAGCGTGATGTCTTCTGGCCAGGACGCCTACAGGAAAGTTGCCAAGAGAGCAAACATGGACCTTTCAGCAATGCTGCCAGAAAAGAAAATGCTTTTTCTCTGAGAAACCCCTAAACGCCGCACCTTGAGAAGCAGATTGAGGCCACCTTCCAATGCCGGCTCAGGCTGCCCAGAGAGGTTGTGGAGTCTCCTTCTCTGGAGACTCAAAACCCACCTGGACACGTTCCTATGTAACCTGCTCTGGGTGAGCTGCTGGAGCAGGGGGGTTGGACCAGATGATCTCCAGAGGTCCCTTCCAACCCCCACCATGCTGGGATTCTGTGCTGCAGAGTGTGTGCCCACAGCAGGGGCGTATGTTGGGTATAACTGTGCCTTTGCGCTCCAGAAATGGTCCAGCACCACCCTGGGGAATGATGCTGAAGACAACCTGAACAAACCATCTCCAGCTGACCCTGGGGCTGGGGCACCATCCGCACGGTGCAGACCTTTCCATCCCAGCCTTCCTCATTTGGCGTCCAGTGCGAAAGAGTTGTTTTGTTAGGAATGGGAAGTACTCAGCACACTTCATACCTAAACCAAAAGCAGCCACAAAAGCAGGAGGGTGAGCACGGGCCTGGAGGAGCCGAGGAGAGGCACGTTCAGCTCTTTCTGCCCAGCCAGCACCAGTTACAGCAGGCAATAACCACTTCTAATTAAAGTGGTTTTAAATCATCTCTGAAAGGTTAAAAATACTAGAAGACAAAATTTGGACTTTTCATGAATAAACTGTACTTTTCTCCCCCGGCTCCTCCATCCGTCTCCATAGCTACCGGGAGACCTGCTGGGTTGCCTCTGCCAGCTAATTGATTTTGGGGAAGAAATGATTAGTAAAGCAAAGCAGAATCTCCCTCTTTGCCAGGGCAGCTCCTCGCAGTAGCCTCGTCCTTCTCCTCCGGGAGAGCTCGGTCTCCAGAGACAGATCCGAGCTATGTCATAAACCCCCCACCACGTCCACACGCTGCAGCGCAGCACAGATTGAAGTCACAAAATGGATGTGTCCTTCACTCGGGATGGCCACCACATCGTACAAGAGAATTATGGCTCATATAAAAATGGACTGGACCTGTGCCACATGCTCTTCCTGTTAGTCTGACACCCTCACCTTGCCGTGGATTCAGTTGCGTTCCTGGAAAGCAGGAGTCAAAGCACCTCCGAGAGAGCCAGGAGATGGGAAATGATTGTTCTCAGGTTCCTTGCTGGGAGCTCGGAGACAGGCAGTCAAGTGTAGAGGGACAGCTACACCTTCATCCTCTCCTCCCTTTTTCACCATGGATTATTTGGTAGCACCTCCACAGGGTGCAGCAGCCCGAGGCCGTCTGCACCTTGTCCTGCTCTGAGCCAGAACAGAACCAGTTCTGCTCAGTGGCTTCACTGCTCAGAACAGGCTGCCCAGGGAAGTAGTAGAGTCCCCATCCCTGGAGGTGTTCAAAGAATGTGTTGATGTGGCGCTTCAGGACACGGTCTAGTGGTCATGGTAGTGTTGGGTTGATGTTGCACTTGGTGATCTTAGAGGTCTTTTCCAACCTTGATGATTCTATGATTCTGTGGCACTCTCTGAAGGTCACGGCACGTTCTCACAGACAGTGATCCCAGCAGGGATCACACTTCATGCTCAGAGTCACCACCAAGGCTTGGGGNCCTGGTCCCATCTGCTGCAGAGCCCAGTCTGGGACTTCCCCAGTGCCTGCCCCACAGCACCAGTGGTGATGGTGATGTCATTGCCATCAGGGGGTTGGGTTCCACCTTGGCTTTGTTTCTATTTGTATGTTTCATATTATTGTTATTATTTTCATTAAAGCTGTTTAGTTTTCTTTTCCAGCCTCTAAGTCTCTCTCCCTTTTTCCCTTTCAGGAAGGGAGAGGGGTCGATGGAGAGCATCTGTAATTCATCTAGTGGCCGGCCCAGCACTAACCCTTGACACATCTCTTCTGCACGTGGTGGAAAAGCCATTTTCTTCATTTGGTGGTTACTTGTGTGTGCACACACGTGTGTGAGTGTGCAACACCGCCTGGCCCTGCCTACGCTTGGAGGTGAGCATGGGGGCACCAGCATCTTGGCAGCTGCCCTCTCCAACCACCTCTGTTGCACATAAAGAGAAAATATTTCACAGTCCTCATATTTTGTAGCTCCTTCCCTTGATCCTATGCTCGGGTGCTGGATGGCACTCCCCTGTCCCCAGTTTTTTACATGGCAGCTTTTTTGTTCCTCCAGGTTGGAACATTTGAGACAAAATTTTAATCTGCATTCCAGCATCCTCTACATCTCACATGGAAATGCAAAGAAAAATTTTCACGGAGAGTCCATTGATGCCTGAGCACTTCATGCAAAATTCAAAGCGTTCATGAAAAGTTCTACGAAAAATTAATTTATGTCGGTGTAATTGCCCAGAGCTCCCAGCTGTGACTGTGTCTGTCTTGTGCCAGCCATCGCAAACATGCATTGCAGAACCTTTAAAAGTGAAAGAATTGAGCTTTTCTGTACCCAAAGGGTCTTGGGCATAACTTGAGGATTTTCTTATCGTGCCCCTCTGGGTTCAACTCAGGTAGATCCAAACTCTTCTGCCCCAGTGACCAGTCGGCAGGAGAAGTGGTTCCACAGTAACAGGTCACAGAATGCCAGAATTCCAGCATGGCGGGGGTTGGAAGGGACCTCTGGAGATCATCTCATCCACCCCCCCTGCTCCAGCAGCTCACCCAGAGCAGGGGACCCAGGATGGTGTCCAGGCACCTTTGGAATCTCTCCAGAGAAGGAGACTCCACAACCAACAACTAGACACAATCCAGATGTGGCCTCAACAGGACAGAGTGGGGGGGAGAACCTCCCTTGACCTCCTGGCTGCCCTCTTCTTAATGCACCCCAGGAGACCATTGGGCACAAGGGCACGTTGCTGGCTTCTGTGAATGTGTTCACCAGGACTCCCAGGTCCTTCTCCACAGAGCTGCTTTCCAGGATGCCTGACTTCGACCCATTCTCCAGGACTGGCCGTATTTACCATTCCCTTTCGAACTCTGTTTTGCTAAACACAGAAGCAGCAGACACAAGGGCTTGTCCATCTTCAAGGGTGCTGGGAAGCACCAAGGCGTCACTGAAAGGCCTTCGCAGACAGAAAGGCTGTGAGGACGCCAGCCTCTCACATGCACGCACCCATGTGGCCGCTGAACAAACCTCCATCTCATGCCTTACACCCTGGTGTAATTCCGCTTCATCTGATTTCATTGACAAACTCTTTTCCTGACGAGAAATGAGAGGATGGCCCATGTTGAGGTGACCAACGCCACCACCAAGAGTCCGTGTGTGCGTGCGTGCACACAAGGTGAAAGCCCACGTCAACACGGCTCTTAATTACTGTTTCTTAAAGCAAATGAAAACGATGATGTTACCCTCGGTTTCCTCTCCGGATTGCTTTGGTTTTTCCTGAGTAATATGAATTCCGATCAATGGGAATAAAAGATGAAGGAGCTCTGCCTCGCTGGGCTGTGCCCTGGCCAAGAAGAAAGCAGCTCGCTGTGGAGAACAGATAGAAACAGGGCATTATTTCTGACACGTCCTCAGCGCTATTTCGGTGAGTAAATAATTAGGGAGAGAGATTTAAAAAAATTACTCCAAATGAGCGGAATTTTTCAGCGCTCCCTCCTCCCCTACCTCTGCCGGCAGCGAGGATTTTGAAGCTGTGCGTTTCTTAAAGCAGCTGGGAAAATGTGACAGCGTGATAAATGTGTACAGTTGGGTAGCGTCAGAAACAGCACCCATTTCTGGGGGAAGAGGAGCGGTTGTAGCTGCTGCTCGGAACGAGCTGGTGCCTCGGCACGCCTGGAAGGTAGATTGTGTAGCAGGACAGCAGAAGTAGATTTTAAGCCCTGGTCTGCATCTCAGTAGAGCAGAGTTCCACCAGCTTGTGGTGGGATGGACAGAGTCCCCTGAGCGCATCTGGATGTCCCCACATGGGTGGCAAGTGTTGCCCCTGAATGCAGATGGGGCATTCAGGATGATGCTCTTGATGAGCCCGGCCACAGTCAAACTCCCGCCGAGTTCCCACCTTTTCTGCACATGGAGTTTTTGGGGAAGGTGGAGATGGAGGTGTTGGAAGAAGACACGGTCTGCTGGAAGCAACTCCAGCAGCAAGGTCCTGCCTGGGGCCTGCGGAGCCGCTGCACATCACTCACTCGTGCTGCCTCACCCAGACCTCTGTGAAAATTGAGCGGGCAGAGAACGGCCGGGCTGGCGTGAGGAGCTGCTGCCTTCCAGAGCTCCTCCAGCAGCCCCATCACCCGTGTGGGGACCGTCAGCCTCCAAGGAAGCGTGCTCCAGCAGATAAGGGTCAGCTATTAAAAGGTTAGCGCAGAGATACCCTTAAAAAGGGAAAGATGATCCCTTGTGTAAACCCTACCCTATGAAAGGAAAAGGAAAAATCCATCTCAGAGGGTTCCTGTGTTCTTCCTGCTCTTTTCCTTTGTATTTTAGCATTTTATTGAATGACTTTACATGGACGTCCATCGCAAACCACGGTGGGCTTGCCTTGATACAGCCTCTGTTAGTTGCAAATGATTTCCTCCAACTTGGAGGGGGTTTAGGAGATGAAGCGCTTTAAAAGGCTAAAATAAGGTAGTAAATGGAACTTGTGGGGGATGAAAATGGGGAAGCAGCAGTAGATACAGGGATGGGAAGGTGAGAGTAATGGTCCACAAATGGAACCATCGTGCTCTGGTGAGGC
This sequence comes from Eurystomus gularis, assembly GCA_013400335.1. NCBI lineage: Eukaryota > Metazoa > Chordata > Aves > Coraciiformes > Coraciidae > Eurystomus > Eurystomus gularis. The sequence continues at coordinate 192,383 of VZZY01008156.1, forward strand.
ACATCAAAGCACTTGGAATGGATGCTGCTTTGAATTTGGGAAACAGACTTAAGCTTGATGTTTGTTTGGGTTTTCTTTTGTCGGTTGTTTATTTTTTCAAATATATATGTTACAGAGCAGCCTTGCTACAGGACAAACAGACATGACCAGGAAAACCCCAAAGTGACTGCTTTGGAGCTTCTTTTTCTGCCAGGGTACTGCCAGGATGGCAAATGGGCAGATGCTGTTCTTCCCCACTCGCCTCCATACTTCTTCCCTCGGTTGCCCCCCAAGAGGAAGCTCTTGCCCCTCAAGTAGCACAGAGTCCATTTACCAAGCAGTACCAAAGACTCCTGATGTCTTTGCTAAAGGAAAGCCTTGCTGGGTGGTGACACCTGAAGAGCAGCCTTCCAGTATCTGAAGGGGTCCTACAGGAAAGCTGGGGAGGGACATTTTACAAGGGCTTGTAGCGATAGGACAAGGGGTGATGGCTTCAAACTGTAGAAGGGGAGATTTAGATTAGACGTAAGGAAGTTTTTCACTCTGAGGGTGGTGAGACACTGGCACAGGTTGCCCAGGAAGGCTCCATCCCTGGAGGTGTTCAAGACCAGGTTGGACAGGGCTTGGAGCAACCTGCTCTAGTGGGAGGTGTCCCTGCCCATGGCAGGGGGTTGGAACCAGATGATCTTTGAGGTCCTTCCAACCCAAACCACCCTGTGATTCCATGACTCTTCCATCGCATCCTCTTCTTTACCTCTTTGTACACGCAGAGATTTCTCTCACTTCAGGATCCCGTTGATCTGTGTTTCTACCCGTTCCAGCTGCCACAAGTACTGAGCTGCTTTGGCACGTGGGCTCACCCACTCCTGAGCAACGTGGCTTTTTAAAAATGAATGCCTTTTGTCCTGCTCTTTAAACACATCTACCAGGCTCTGAGGCTTGTAAAGACGGCAGCAGTTTTCTGCTAAGTGGCTAATTCAGGGCCAACCATAATGATTTATCAAAGGGTTGAGTGGCTACATCTGGCAGAGGAGCCACTCTCCACATCCAGCCCAGCGTTTAAAAAACCCAAACTTGCCGTTTCTTAGTACCTTTTGGTACTTTAATATTCCATATCATTTTAAAAATGCAGCTTTTAAATACCAGCAGTCCCCCAATATCTGGGACATCTCGCGGTGAGGGACAAACTTCCTGACAAAACAGCACATTTCTGGCTAAAAGGGCTGATTTCCAACACCCACCAGTGCGAAAGGGCCCGTGGGAGGGTTCTGGGCTTCCAGGGCTTGTATAGTTTGCAGGTTATTAATAAACGATTAATTGCTCACAGAGAACTCTGAAGAAGTGCTGGCTTGTGATGGAGCATTCCCGGAGCAGAGCCTCGCCGCACGCCCCGTCCCCCGACACGTACCACACTGCGTATGGTACAAATAGACACTTCCATTAGTTTCTCCTAAGTAAGACCATTTAGACCTCCTCCAAGTTTCATTTTCTGCAGTTGGGCGACGTTTTCCCATGATAATTTTATGCACGACTCCATGTGTGGACTGCAAAAGCAACCCAAAGGAGAATGCTATATTTACACAGGGGCATAACAACAGCTTGCTACCACGCGTAGGGACCAGCCAGCGAGGTCTAGATGAGAACACGCTGGTATTGACGCCAACTAAAGTCAGAAAAGAGAATTTAGGAGCCAGTTTTCAGCTAACTGGAGTTGTTGGTACCCATGTACTTCTCATGCAAGCAGAAAAGCGAAATAAAGAGAAAAAAAATAGGACAAGGGGCAACGGGCACCAAGTGGAGCCCAGGAGGTTCCATCTGAACAACCTTGCTGTGTGTGACCCTGCTGGAGCAGGGGGGTTGGATGAGATGGTTGCCAGAGGTCCCTTCTAACCCCACCATGCGGGGATTCAGTGAAAAAATTAACATGTTTTACAGTATTCATGAATTCAGTTAAACTTGGTCACTCTCCATGGGCAGTCTTTCCACTGAAAAATTCACAAAAACAGGGTTTAATGCGTTGTTCCTGCAGGAGGATTTGGGTTGTTTGGTTTTTTTTCTCAAGTATCTCTGTGAGAATCACATTTAGGAAGTTAATTATTGCCCTGCAGTCAGTGTCTTCGATGCTTTTCAGGTGCCTGATGCAAAGCGTATGTATCTTAAACTCTGCCGGTGTCCCCCCGGCACCAGGGTTCAGAGGCAAGTGCAGGATTTACTCTCGGTGGCCCTGGCACCGCTGCTGGGGAAGAACCGTGGGCGAGACGGCGGTGTCTGCAATACGGCCTCAATTTGAAGGCGAAGCCTCTATTCATTTCTCACCTCAGACAACTCATTGCTTGAGCACTTGTTCCACCACGAGCACGCAGAAGCTGAAAAACGCTTTCCTCGTCGTGGCTGGGATAAAGGTGAAAAGAGTGCTTCGAGCAGGATCTATCCATCCTCCAGGATGTTTGAGGAACAACAAGTCTATTGTTCACCCCGGAGCACCTTCTATATGCACACATAGACTACAATTTTCTATACCGGTTCCAGGTGCGACTCATACTGGTTAGACCTGAGGCACTCACCAACCTTCTCCCCATTGCTCATACTCCTCAAATTAGAAGCACCTTTCCTGGGGCATGATGTTTCTGGGCATCTCTGCTTTGTCCTTCTCAGAAAAAGAAATGCTACAGTTGAACGTCTCTTCTCGCTGAGTTGAGGACAGCTTCTACAAAGAGGTTTCCCATGGGATACCTGGTAAGAACAGCAGCACCTCTATTCCCGATGGACGCAGGGGCCTGCAATGGAAAGCTCTTTGCCTGAGAGGTGTGAGGTGCTGCTCAGCTGCTGGCTTCACTGCAAGAGTGGAAAAGCACATTAGCAGAAGTGGCAAGGCGCTGATTGCTGCAAGGACCCATGTAGCATGCTAAATCTTTGGACATATCGCAGGAAAAGAATTCATTATTATCTGAGAATACTGATGGGAAACTGGAAAACATAACCAGCTGCTGTGAATTAGATAAATTGGACTGTAGTAGCGAGGACATGGTATAAAACTGCTAAAACAAGGACACTGCAGTGCTGCAGCATGTCCAGAGAAGGGCAACAGAGCTGGGGAAGGGTTGAGAGCACAAGTGTGATGAGGAGCAGCTGAGGGACCTGGGGGTGTTGAGCCTGGAGCAAAGGAGGCTCAGGGGAGACCTTCTGGCTCTGCACAACTCCCTGAAAGGAGGTTGGAGCCAGGTGGGTTCAGGCTCTTCTAAGGAAGAAGCCACAGGACAAAAGGAAACAGCTTCAAGTTGCACCAGGGGAGGTTTAGGTTGGACATGAGGAACAATTTCTTGCTGGCAAGGGTTGTGAAGGGCTGTCCCAGGCTGGGCAGGGCAGTGGTGGAGTCCCCATCCCTGGAGGGGTTTCCAAGCTGTGGAGATGTGGTGCTGAGGGCCATGGGTTAGTGGTGCCCTGGCAGTGCTGGGGTAATAGTTGGACTTGTTGATCTGAAAGGTCTCTTCCAACCAAAACAATTTGGTGATTCTAAATCCATACCCCTCCCTACTTCCTCGAAGGAGCTGAAAATCTACATCACTGAAGGCAGGCGTTCAGCGATGGAGCTGGCGGCGTGGTGGATGTATTCTCACAACAAGGCATTGAGCACCTGACCAAAAAAGAACAGCAAAGAAATTCAGGGCAGCTCTGATCAAATGGAGGAGATGCCCACCTGACCACTTCATGAACCTGGAGAATGTGGTGACCAGGCTTGTGCTACCAGGGGTAAGGGAGGAAAACCTGTAGAGCTCAATTAATCCACCTGACAAGCTCACAGCTGCCATTCTGACACCCCCATGCCGGGCAGGGGCTGTGCTCTCATCTGAGCAGCTCCTCAGCAGGGCTGACCACACATGTCAGAGCTTCAACTACAGCTTCAACCTTTAATTAGCACTTGTCCTTCACAGACCTTCCAGTCACTGCCATTCCTCTCAAGACAGAGACTTTAAAAAATTTTTTTTTAAAATCTAAAATGTGTCCTTGCATCTTTTCAGATCCAAAAATGCCATCTCAAGGTGGGAAATAATAAAACTGAAGTCAGAATAACAAACACCGGTCCCCCAGGACGTGTCTGGAGCTCCCCCGGCCCTGCCAGCAGGAGCTCTGAGCCTTTTCCCACGCTCTACCTCTCACGCCGTCAGGTTGTCTATTTGCAGCGCTGACTCGCAAACACACATCAGACGCAGGCTGTCAGCTCGGCTCACGGAAAATATCTTTCAAACAACAACAAAAAAATGCCATCGATGCTGCCAAGGAGCCGAGTGCCAGGGTGACGGGCAGCGGAGGTGGGGGGGGCACAGCCCACGCTGCTGTGGGGATGCGATCGTACAGTCGTAGAGTCATAGAACCATTTAGGTTGGAAAAGACCTCTAGGATCATCAAGTCCAACCTTCGTCCAGCATCTCCCTGACCCCTAGACCATGCCTTGAAGCCACATTTACTTGTTTTTGAACCCCTCCAGGGATGGTGACTCCACCACTGCCCTGGGCAGCCTGTTCCAGTGCCCAACCACTCTTTCAGTAACAAACTTCTTCCTGATATCCAATCTAAACCTCCCCTGGTGCAACTTGAGGCCATCACCTCTTGTCCTGTTGTTAGTTACCTGGGAGAAGAGACCAACACCAGCCTCACTACAACCTCCTTTCAGGTAGTTGTAGAGAGCAATGGGGTCTCCTCTCAGCCTTCTCTTCTCCAAGCTAAACAATCCCAGTTCCCTCAGGTGCTCCTCATACAACATATCCTCCAGACCACTCACCAGGTTCATTGCCCTTCTCTGCACCCGCTCCAGCACCTCAATGTCCTTCTTACCATGTGATGCCCCAAACTGGACACAGTGCTCAAGATGCGGTCTCACGAGCGCCAAGTACAGGGGCACAGTCACCTCCCTACTCCCGCTGGTCACCCCATTTCTGACACAGGCCAGGATGCGCCCACGTGAGCAACGTGAAGAGTGTTCTAGAAAAAACCCTGAAACTCGCCATTTGTCATGCACAGCAGCAAGTCCGGGGAAGCCTTATTGTTATTTCATGGAAGATAGATGTAGCTCATGGCAGCACTTTGATTTATCCTGCGTACTTCAGGTCCCGAGCATTCCTCCACACCAGCGAGCTGAAAGGCTGGGCCGGCGTCGTTGCTCCAAGGTAAACCTCTATTTATGATGCGCCGGCATCTGCTCTGCGATGGCTTGAAATGAAGAGGTTGGCATGGCAACGGATGCTCCCACACTGCTGGGTCTGCCTCGTGCTGCCATTTTGCTCAGCATCCCTGGTGGGTTTGGGATTAACCGCCCACAGTATTTCATTTTGACTAACGAAGCTGCTTTTGGCTGAAGCATCAAGCAAGCCTGGTATGGACGGTGTACGTTTTGTTGGCTCACTGCTCCGCAATTTTAAAACACATCCTTCTGAATTAACGCTATTTTTGGTCCTCCGAGCTCCTCCTGCCAAGCAGTGGTCATCTTGTTGAACAAGCATCACCAGTTCTTGTTGCCACGTGGTCACAGCACAGAGCAGCTCTCACTCGCCGGTGCTGTCCATGGACATTCTCCCAGGACCCAAGGAGTGATGCTGTCCCACAGATGGTGTTTTGCTCTATTTTGCTCCACCCAGCATCCTTGCTGGTCCTTCTCTGGAGGATGATTTCACCACGTCTGAAGAGCAGCATCATGGTGTCTGCAAGCGGTTCGTTGTGTTTGGGATCTGAAAATGAAAATACAGAAGCTTTCATGGACTTCTCCTCCAGATATGCATTCATTCCTGGCTAAGGGAGAGTAAATATGCAATTTATTCTCAAATAAATGCCAAGGATCTGTCAGCAAGGAGACAGAGAACAGCGCTTTACATCATTAGACAGAGCAGCCCACCAGACACCACAGGACAGGGTCGGGTCACTCTGCTGCCTGCTGTTGAGTGTCCCTGTGAAAGAATCAGGTCTAGATGGAATGATAGCACCAAGTGCCCACTCATCAAGCCAAGAAGGGCAAAAACTACCCACAGTTAATTCCACCTGGTAATGCCACTGAGGATGCCACCACCACACTTTCTTGGATGCATTTTTCCAACACCCAATCTTAACAACATCTCCTTGGGGAGACGTTCTCACTCTCTACAACTCCCTGAAAGGAGGTTGGAGCCACATGGGATTGGGCTCTTCTCCTAAGGAACAAGCATCAGGACAAGAGGAAATGGCCTCAAGTTGCACCAGGGGAGGCTGAGGTTGGCCATGAAGAACAATTTCTTGCTGGCAAGGGTTGTGAAGGGCTGTGCCAGGCTGGGCAGGGCAGTGGTGGAGTCCCCATCCCTGGAGCCATGGAGATGTGGTGCTGAGGGACATGGTTTAGTGGTGCCCTGGCAGTGCTCGGTTCATGGTTGGACTCCATGATCTTAAAGGTCTCTTCCAACCAAAATGATTCTAGGATTCTATGGTTCTATGATCTGACTTGTGAAGACAGCAAGATACCTCGCAAGTACAGGTGGTGTAAGCATCTCTTAACAACTGCTACCTCACTGGTCTTTCCATAAGCCAGTTGGCTTCTTCTCACGGTGATGCTGGTGGCCAGGCTGATGGAGGACCAGAGAGAGCCATCCTCACAGGGGCATGAGAGGAGACATGAAACAAAACGTACCCAAACAGACATGAGCCTGTTCTCTCCAGCATGCCTGGAAGAGGACATCTGATCAGCAACTGAGTGCTCTGAGAAAGGCAGGGTCACTGCTGATGAACTGGGTGGGCTGATGGAAACACTCTCCCTGGAGGTAGGAGAGTAGCTACAATAGGCAGGAGAACACCATTAAAAGCAGGGAGGGGAAAGCCAACCCGTTTCATGCCTTAATACTTCTCTTTTTTTGTTAAAGAGGAGCTTCTTTTATGGTCTGATTGATTCCCGAGACGTTTCTCAGCAAGGTGCATCTCTCTGCTGGCAGCTTCCCAGAGGCAGCGCTTGCCGCCCAGCTCGTCAGCGCCCGAGCCACAGCTCTGGGCTAAGCTCTGGAGCTCTGCCGTAAATAACTCTGCAGATAGTGATATTAATTGAAACGTGAAATCAGGGGTGCTCAGACAAGTGGTGATTTCAGTTCAGGAGAAAAATATTGCTCGGAGTGAAGGTATGAAGTTTATTCATAAACTTCTGAGGTATTTTAACAGGTTTTGTCACATATTATTCACAAAGAGCAGCGCGAAAAAGCAGCAGAAAGAGGTCAAGAATGCAGCTGAATTTGTCCAAACAGTTTTTGCAAAGCCCTCTACAGTTGTTAGAAGATAATACTGAGCCCCGTTAGGAGTTAACACCAAACCTCAGTACAAAAAAAAAGGGGATTTATTAATAGCCTCCCGAGGTTCGTGGAATCATAGAAGGGCTTGGATTTGAAGAGACCTCAAAGATCATCTAGTTCCAACCCCCTGCCATGGCAGGGACACCTCCCACTAGAGCAGGTTGCTCCAAGCCCTGTCCAACCTGGCCTTGAGCACCTTCAGGGATGGAGCATCCACAGATTCTCTGGACAACCTGTGCCAGTGTCTGACCTTTCCCCAAAGGCAGGTCAGTTCTCCCTGTAGCAAACTCCTTAAAATGCAAAATCTGATTTTCCTCACAGCACCCTCCAAACACCCATGTAAGATCTCCCCATCAATGGCACAAGGCACAATGGATTGTCATCACCGAATCCCAGCATGGTGAGGTTGAAGGGAGATCATCTCGTCCAGCCCCCCTGCTCCAGCAGCTCACCCAGAGCAGGGGGCCCAGGATCGTGTCCAGGTGCCTTTGGAATCTCTGCAGAGAAGGAGACTCCACAACCTCTCTGGGCAGCCTGGGCCAGGCTCCCACACCCTCACACCAAACAAGTTTCTCCTCCTGCTCCCATGGAACCTCCTGGGTTCCAGTTGTTGCCCGTTGCCCCTTGTCCTGTGGCTGGGCACCACTGACAAGAGTCTGGCCCCATCCTCTTGACCCTCACCTGTCAACTTTCTCACACCGTTCCTAACCTCTGCTTTTCCTGCATCCTTTTGCTCTGACATTTTAACCTTCATTTTAGTAGCCCCATGTCCATGCACCTACACAGCCCTTCTGAGGCTCCAAGGCTATCACTATGCCTTCTCTTCTCTGGGGATCTCCTTTTTCAGTCTGACCCCATTGCTCTGCTGAGCAGCTTCACCGCAGCAGCTCTGGGCACCGCCTGCTCTGAATTACCCACCACCCTGCGCGCAGCTGGAAATGGGTGACAATACACAGGCTGAGGTCCTTTTCCTTAAAAAATAAATGACAAAAATTAAAAAAAAAAAAAAAAGTGAAGAGTTGAGGGTACTTGTTTTAACTAGTGTTTAGCATAAAAAGGCATGAGCTAATTAGGATGTGCTAATTAGTGGGCAAAAGTTGCTGGTGCTGAGACGATTCTGCCTGGATCACCATGTGGTTGGGATGAGTAAATGAAAAGAGCAAGTTGAGAGATGAGCTGGTTCTTGTCTACAGCAAACCCATAGCTCACATGGAAAGGTCTCTGGGTGGCTTCTAGACCAGCGGGAAGAGAGGAGGAGAATTTAAGAAAACTCCTTTTATTCCAAGGATAATATTCCTGTTGATCAGCCAAGCCAGGAGCTGCTCTGAAGCTATGAGATGTGCCAAGTCCCCTCCGTACAAGTGCTGCACAGGTAAATTTTAACTGCCTCGTTTTCCAGGAGTCTTTGGCAGTGAAGCTTGCTGTCGGCCGCGAAGCGTTGGCTGGAATTGTGGAAGTTGTAGGAAAGCCAGGGCAGAAGCAAAACTTGAATGAGACGCCTTCAAATGTATCAATAAAAGCGAGGGACAGAAAAGCAATCATTACATGGTTAATTAGGAGAATACGAGGCTCATTTAAAAATAGTGCCATCTTGTAAGGAAAGGAATTAGGGAAGATAAATACTGTGGAGCAGAAAACTGAATTTCAGAGAGTATTCTACTTACAGAAAGAAAATACCCAAATCCATTTTCCGGAGACATAGTACTACTCAGGGCTTACCATATCTTCAAAGCACCACATGAGCAGAAGTTTAGCTTCACACTTCATTCTTAAATTTAGCTCATTCTAAAACTCTGCGTGTGGCAGAGCTCTTCCCAGAGTCAACCTCACCCCGGCTCTTTGTTTCCCCGTGATTACTCATCGCACGTGTTTTACTTGCACAGAGACCCCAGCTGACTCCAAAACACCTGAGATGATGCTGGGGAGAGTGTGGCCCTGTCCCTAGCCCCCAGGGAACCACCTCCTGGCACATACAGTAGAGCATCCTACAATGAGATGCCAACTCTTCAACCTATACAATGCCTGGTTCTGCTGGTGTAGATACAGACAGGTATGTCTCTAGAGATCAAGGGATGTCCCAAGCCACAAATCTATAGTTGTCATATCTACAACCACCACCAAGACAGGTGGTTATCAACAGGCTCTCCAAGAAGGCATCTCAAGTTCACTCTGTAGGCACCTCCCAACAAGCCACAGGTTGAAGACAAGAATTTGCCATGACTTAAATTCTTCTGAACATTTTGTGGCTGACTCAGGTCACAGTATGAGAAAATATGACAGTCCCATGGGGCTGCTCTGTGGCACCATGGACTTTAATGAGCAGCTATTCAATCAGCTCGGCTTAGCTGTAGTTATTAAGAACGTTGCAGCATCAGCCCCAGTTACACAAGCAAACATACTGCTCCCCATGGTCCATGGTCACTCTTCTACGCTGTTCATTTATCAATAACAAGGGCTTGTAGTGATAGGATGAGGGGTGATGGCTTCAAACTGGAAGAGGGGAGATTTAGATTGGAAGTTAGAAGTTCTTCACTCTGAGGGTGGGGAGACACTGGCACAGGTTGTCCAGGGAAGCTGTGGATGCTCCATCCCTGGAGGTGTTCAAGGCCAGGTTGTTTGGGGCTTGGAGCAACCTGGTCTAGTGGGAGGTGTCCCTGCCATGGCAGGGGCTTGGAACTAGATGATCTTTGAGGTCCTTTCCAACCCAAACCCTTCTGTGATAATCAGCTATGAAATCCAGCTCTTGCAGTTTAAACCACAAGTTCAAACTTAATAGATCCAATTTTTGATTTTTTTTTTTCAGCTACCCTGAATCAAGGGAAAATTTCATGGACTTTTTCATGCAAAAAAGATCAGGATTTAACACCTCATCCAGCTAGTAAAACAAAACAGCATCCGATTTTCAGAATACAGATCAGGCTACACAATGAGGTCTGTACAAGCCATTTGATTTTTCAATTAGGGGTCCATCCTTCTACCTCGCCCTTGAGTGCCAAGAGCTACAGATGTGCTGGAGAGACAGGCCAAAACATTGCACTTGCTGCTGCTCTGCATCCGCCTGAACGGATTCTTTCCATTGTTTCCCCTAAAATGGTTTCACAGGATTTTTGGCAATAAAGAACAAAGTTCACTTGTGGTACATCAGTTAGAGGAAACACAGAGAATGAAGCCCTGCACCCAGCGAATGAATGTGCGGGATCAGAAAAGAGCTACAACAAAGAAAGATCCAGACAGAGCAATCATCCTTCCAAAAAAAAAAAAAGAAAAAAAAAGGCAAATTGCACAGCAAGCTGCTCACGGAACTCAAGAACAGAAAATTGGTCACCCCAGGAAGTCTCCACCAGGCAGAATATACGCACAAAATAAAGCAGCAGAACTCACCCCCAGAGCTGATACGCCGCTTCTGAAGGTGCAGAAGATGCGCTCCCAGCTTTGCTCTCCCAGCAAAAGTTCATTTGGGTGTGGACTCATCATGCCACGCAAATCCAAGTTCTCCTCAAATGGCACAACTTCTCCATTCTGCACGGCCCAGACTTCAGAGACACTCGGGACCATCATCATGAGAGATCCAAGAGCCCTCACGCATGCTGAGCGAGTAAAATATGAAATCCAAATTCCACCACTCTGAATTTTCAATGGTTTAAATTTCAAGGATAGATTCAGACCAGTATATGCTCATAAACAGTAGCTTTAAAACACCTGAAACATCTGAAAATAGACTACTAAAGGAGTTGCTCCAGCTCTTCTACGCTGCCCAGGAACCCAGACCCTGCCTTGCATCAGGAGGGACACATGTCGCAGGGTTTGCTGCTGATTCTGGACGGCAGCAATCTCTGAGGATTGGAATCATGGAAGGAGAGTCCAGAAACCTCTGGCAAAGCTGGTGCTGGTTCTGCTTCATGGGCATCTTCATGGCTAGCAAAGACTTTTGTTACCTTTAAATGTGTAAAAATGTGTTCCCCGCAAGGGCTGTGAGGGGCTGTGCCAGGCTGGGCAGGGCAGTGGTGGAGTCCCCATCCCTGGAGGGGTTTCCAAGCCGTGGAGATGTGGTGCTGAGGGCCATGGTTAGTGGTGCCCTGGCAGTGCTGGGGGAATGGTTGGACTTGATGATCTTAAAGATCTTTTCCAACCAAAATGATTCTATGATTCCATGATTTTATGGAGTTACCAGTGAAATCCTCCCAGCCCCAGCTAGTCTGCCATTAGCTGGTTCTCCTACGGGACAGCAGTGGGGTGAAGGCTGTTAGCAGCCGAGGCCAAGCCACTAAACCATCACATGGGTGATTCCCCCAGCTTCGAGCCTGGGACAACCGCAGATAACACGCTATCGCCCTGATCATCTCCAGGAGAAGGCGGCTCCGTGGATAATACGCTTCCATTTAAGTACGTTATCAGCTGAGATGGTTTTTTAATTACATCTTTGGAAATATTATGCCGCAGCACACATAACAAAGAGGCACTCCCGAGGAAGTTAATCGGGATTAGGTATGGAAAGGGAAGCGGCTCTTGGTTTGGAGGCTCTCTCTGCCCTGCAGACCATCTTGCCCCCAGGACTGGGGGTGAAGGGTCTCCTCAGGGGGCACAGGCTCTGCCAAGCATCAGGAAAGAAGAAGCCAAATGCTAAAGACGCCAAGCTCTCCTCTGACTCTTGTACGCGCACGGCAAAGTATTTTTCCTTTAATTACATTTTCTACAGCTCAGAGGACGCTGAGGGACCATTATGATCTCTGCTACGATGCAAGAAAAGAGAGCTTGCCGTTCTGACCTTCCAACATCTGAATAATATAGACAGAGTGGCTTAAAAACCAGCGATTTGCCCGAACACAATTCATAGAATCATAGAATGTTTTGGGTTCAAAAGGACCTCTAAAGGTCATGGAGTCCAACCCCCCTGCACTGAGCAGGGACATCTCTAACTAGGTCAGGTTGCTCAGAGCCCCATCAAGCCTGACCTTGAATGTCTCCAGGGATGGGGCCTCCACCACCTCTCTGGGCAACCTGTCTCAGTGCTCAACCACCCTCACATGAAAGATTCATACAGCCTCTGTTGTGATACATTGGATAAATGGACTGTTAAACACATTTATCCAAAGGGGTTTGGATTCCCTGAAGGGCTATTGGTATTCCTGAGTGGCCCCAGTTTCAGGTGCTCCAAAGCTCCAGGGCAATGCCATCGTGTAGGAGCATCCAGGCAGTGGCTTCTCATCGCACAAATATTTAAAGGACACTTCAAATGTGTGCTGCTGATGTAGGAGAAATCAAGCTGCCGCCACCAGAGAAACAGAAACACCAGAAACCATGAAAGAGATGGAAATGGGCCTTTCCAGAGGAGCTCGGGTGCCCACCTCAGGAGAAGCTCATTTTAAAAGAAGCCCCCTCAGAAAGCAGCCCCATGCTGGATGTGAGCCCCAAGGCTTTGGTGGGGTGAGCTCGGGGCACTCGGGAGGGTGCTGCGGGCAGGGACCTCCCCAGGCACGCTGCATTGAGCAGTGCTGGAGTCCTTCAGGATGGCCATCAAATGTCAAGAGCAACGTGCTACCTTGAGATGAAGCAAAAGCATATGAAAGAAGGGAAGTTTTTAACGTTGTCACTATGAGAACGTTATTTATTCTGCTGCTCTACACGGGCCTCATCTCATTGCTAAGCAACCCTGCGGCACTGCCATGCTGATGCCTCAAGCACTGAGACCTCCTGCCCTTCTCCATTCCCCGTGCTTCTCCCTGAGATGCAGCAGCTTCACCCCTGCATCTCAAGCTGCAGTGAACCTCCATGGCTTCTTCTGCCACCATAACGCTCTCTTGCCCCATCAGCTTGCTGGGCAGCTCTTCTTCAGGGGACCCCCTGGAGCTGACCTCCCTCTGGCATTTTTGGTTTCCCTGGGGGTAGGGAGGGTTGTTTGCTTCTTTTGAAGCTGAACCCATCTGCTGCCCCACAGCACAGCTGCATGAGGGTTGTTCCAGCTGATTCAAGGCCTGGGGAGCATGGGAACAAACATGGAAGAGCTGGGGATGCCCCAAGCCTGGACTGCCAGGTGCTCTGCACACGTAACCCTGGGCTCAAGGGAATCATGACACAGGAGGCACAGCAGTTCCCTGCCATATCAAACACCATCAGGCATCAACTGCTTTGTGCTCCCTCCAGAGAACTGAAATGTTACTGCAGTACTAGTAACGTGTTGGATCTGGGAGCTCTTTAGTGCTGCTCCCCTTCGACTTCTGTTATCTGAATCTGCTCTGAAATTCTCTTTTGTTACTGAACCTGACTCCAGCTCATTTCAGTCCATGTGACCCTGTAAGTCCACTCACTTAGATGCTTTCAGCTCCATTTTACAATGCTGATGCTTTCCTTAGGAAAGGCTGAGAGCCCTGGGGCTGCTGAGCTGCACAAGAGAAGCCTCAGAGGGGATCTGAGCAATGCTGAGCAAGAGCTCAGGGGCCCATGGGGGGCAAGAGGATGGGGCCAGACTCTTGTCAGTGGTGCCAGTGACAGGACAAGGGGCAACGGGCACCGACTGGAACCCAGGAGGTTCCATGTGAGCAGGAGGAGAAAGTTGTTTGGTGTGAGGGTGTGGGAGCCTGGCCCAGGCTGCCCAGAGAGGTTGTGGAGTCTCCTTCTCTGCAGAGATTCCAAAGGTGCCTGGACACGATCCTGGGCCCCCTGCTGTGGGTGAGCTGCTGGAGCAGGGGGGTTAGACGAGATCTCCAGAGGTCCCTTCCAACCCCAGCCATTCTGTGATTCTGTGATTTGTATGACCAGGCTTTCATACCTGCCCTTCTACACTGACCTCAGAGACCATTTTGTTTCATGCCATCTGCAGCTTTATGCATTTACAGCAATGTGGCAGCGGATTTCATCGTGCAAAGCGCAGGGTGAAGCATGGGACAAGTGACCGCGCAGGGTGTCCTCTGCAGCCTTTCTGCACAAATGCTACAGGAAATATTTCACATCCGCACAGGGCAGGGAAGGGTCCAGCATCTCAGATGTTAGCCTTTGTGGTGAGCTTCAAGACACAGAGGACCAGGTGAAAATGCTTGAGATCCAAGTATTCTAGCTCCAACCACCCAAATCTTCAGGTCAAGGGAGGGGATCCTGCCCCTCTGCTCCACTCTGTGAGACCCCCCTGCAGTGCTGGGGCAGCTCTGGAGTCCTCAGCACAGCAGAGACATGGACCTGGTGGAGCGGGGCCACAGGAGGCCCCAGCAATGATGGGAGGGCTGGAAGCCCTCTGCTGGGAGGCCAGGCTGGGAGAGGTGGGCTTGGTCAGCCTGGAGAAGAGAAGGCTCCATGGAGACCTTCTGGTGGCCTTGCAGGACTTCAAGGGGCCTGTCAGAAAGATGGGGACAGACTTTTAAGCAGGGCCTGTTGGGACAGGACAAGGGGTGATGGGTTTAAACTAAAAGAGGGAGATGTAGACTCGAGAGAAGGAAGAGATTTTTGCTGCTGAGGTTGTTGAGAGCCTGGCGCAGGTTGCCCAGAGAGGTGGTGGCTGCCCCATCCCTGGCACCATTGCAGGTGAGGTTGGCCGGGGCTCTGAGCAACCTGCTCTGGTTGCAGATGTCCCTGCTCCCTGCAGGGGGTTGGACTAGATGAGCTTTAAAAGTCCCTTCCCACCCAAACCAGTCTGTGATTCTATGATCTCTCCATGGAGATGCTCAGGTATATGACTCAGAGCTGCAAGGAGCCTGTGCCTTTAAAAATGCAGAGAAATGTGAAATGGTGCAGGAGAACCTAACGTTCCTCCATGACTAGCAAGAAAACATTCCCTGCATGGGGTATTTTATCCAAGACTGTTACTCCAGGGATTCCTCAGGCCAGTGACTGCAGTGGCTACTACAGAAAGCTACAGAAAGCTCTAGAGAAACACGAAAGGGCATCATGTCGACAGCAGCGCCCACCTGTACGAGAGGAAGGCAGAGCTTGGAAGAGCAGGATGGAACAGGGAAGGAGATGGCAGCGAGCTGCCCTACTTTAATGCTATTTTTGAGACCTCTCTCTAAAATCTGGGACTAGGACATGATAGATCAGGCACCCTCCCAGCCCAGCAGGCCACCACATCCAACCTACCGCTGCCAACGTTGCTGACCCTGAACAGTGGTGCTGTTATCTTTTAAACCACAAAAATATCTTCTGTCTAATACTAATATATTTAATGAGCGGTACAACTAAATTTCCAGGCCTCCCACATACAAGTCCATTGAAGTGATACAAAGTTTTGTGGTTCAAAAAGCATTTCTTCCAAAAATTCATCTGGGGACATTAACTATAAAACACAATGGCCATACCTGTAAAACATTGCATAGTTTTAACAGATAATCATAGTCCATTTAGAATTAAATCAGTTGCACATTGAGTCTTCTTATTTTATTCAGGTATCAATTTAGTTTCAATATCAAAATTAAACATGTTTTGTTTAGAATCATTAGGAGCAAACTCAAACTGCGGTGGGGTTTCTGCTTCCCTTTTGGAGGCGGCAGATGCAGTTTCTCAATCCTCGAATGGCAAATGAAGAGCAGAACCTTGTTTCAGGAGACTCCTTCTCTTGCGGGTTTTAAATAGACTGGCGTGAACACAGACCTGCAGCTCCTTCCTGCATATCAATGTAAAGCCCCGGGTGCTCTGCCTCGCGGGCTGAAAGGAGACTCAGGATTCACTGATAACCCATTAAAACTAAAACCAGTTCAAAATGAGACTCACAGAATCCCAGCATGGCGGGGGTTGGAAGAGACCTCTGGAGATCATCT
>VZZY01008156.1:208409-270350 GCA_013400335.1 Eurystomus gularis
GGCTTCTCTTGTGCAGCTCAGCAGCCCCAGGGCTCTCAGCCTTTCCTGGGCACAGAGATGCTCCAGGCCCCTCAGCATCTCCGCAGCCTCTGCTGGACTCTCTCCAGTAGCTCCTTGTCTCTCTTGAACTGGGGAGCCCAGCACTAAACCCAATAGTCCAGATGTGGCCTCACCAGGGCAGAGTAGAAGGGGAGGAGACCTTGTCTTGACCTGCTGACCACACACTTCTGAATTCACCCCAGGAGACCATTGGCCTTCTTGGGCATGAGGGCCCATTGCTGGCTCATGGTGTACTTGTTTTCCCCCATCACTCCCAGGTCCTTCTCTGCAGAGCTGCTTCCCAGCAGGTCACCCCTCCCCTGTACTGGTGCAAGGGGTTATTCCTCCCTGGGTGCAGGACCCTACACTTGACTTTGTTGACCTTCATGAGGTTCCTCTCCACCCAACCCTCCAGCCTGACCACGTCTCGCTGAATGGCAGCTCAGCTCTGGTGTGTCTGCCACTCCTCCCAGTTTGGTATCATCAACAAGCATCAGCAAATAATCAATAATTTTTTTTACTGCTTTCTATTCTGTTTCAAAGTTAAAGAAAGCTTGTAAGAATCCCAGACAAAGGCAGCTGTGTAGGAGAGCAGCAGCTTGTCAGCAGCACTCCTGATTTCACAGCTTTTCCATTTTCAGAGGTTTAGATTGGATATTAGGAAAAGTTTCTTTACTGAAAGAGTGATCAGGCACTGGAACAGGCTGCCCGGGGCAGTGGTGGAGTCACCATCCCTGGAGGGGTTCAAAAAACATGTAAACATGGCACTTTGGGACAGGTTTTGGTAGTCATGGTAGTGCTGGGTTGACAGTTGGACTTGATGATCTCAGAGGTCTTTTCCAACCTTAATTATTCTATGATTTTTCCTTGGAATGGAGAAGCCCCTTTCATTTGTGCTCGAGTTGGTTTGATGGGTACAGACGTTGTTATCGCTTCTCTTTTGGTGCTAAGGAATAACATCAGCCTGGCATATTTTGCATAAATTAAGATATACTTAATGCCTGCTTCTTAAATAAATGCAACCTAACCTGGAGTTCTGAGGAAGCACCACAGCACCAAGTCTCCGTTCAGGTGTGGCTCTGAAAACAGGGAAAATAAATACTGCTCCTTCTAGCAGCGTTCAAAACATAGAACTTCTCCTTGCCCTGTAAACCCACCAGCTCTGAGGACACGCTAACCAGCAGACACCATGCTGCTCCATGCTGATCACGTCAGAAGACAGTGATTTTAGCAGGCAGTGGAAGAAGGGCAGAACTTCACCTGCTCATTCTCACCCAAGCAGCCAGCTAAGCCCTTGAGATCGATTCCGTGGGAGATAAGCAAGAGGAAACCCATAACCCAAAGCACCAGTTCCATTCTTTATGTTTGGTCCACCCAGTCTTGCCCTCTGCAAGCTGGCCCTCGTGCCTTCTCGGCTCATCCCGTTTCTAAGCGCCTCACCAGGCAAAGGATGCAGCTTTTAATGGATGCTTAATAAGTCAGAAGCATGGATTTTTAAACACCAACACAGCGCTTGACATCACGGGTAATTCACTACCCACACATCTGACTAATACACTGTCTCCAGACCAGCTGAAGAGATAAAACTCACAGAAATAATAAAAGCAGCTTTTTTTCTTTCTTTTTTTTTTTTTTTTTCCCCATAAATCCAAGCACAAAAGAGCTTTAGACGCAAAGCTGGACAGTAAGCACACATTATTGTTGTTTCCCACTGTGGCCTTTTCTCATCACCTCATACAGAATAAAGAGATTTACAAAATCAGCAGCATCAGAGGGCAGGGAAATCGCCGAGGTTTGGCTTATCTCAGTACCTTACCAGCATGTACGCCACGTAAAATGGTGTTGACATTCTGCCAGTAACACTGTGGGAACCCAAGCGTCCTTTTGTGGTCTCTTCTCACAGCTTCTGGGCTTCTCAAACAATAATTCAAAGCAGTGGATGAGGTAGGGGAGGTTCCCGTTGAAACCACCGAGCCACGCACTCATCCCTTCTTACTGAGGAGATGCGACAGTCACGGTCAGAATGGTTTGTGTAAGCTTTGCTCCTACCCCAAGGTTACAGTTGGAACGTAAAGTCCAAGAAGCTCAAATTTAGGAGAAATATATAATTTAGACCCATGAGTTTCCTCTGTACATGCACAATAAGAAACCAGGACAGCTGCAGGAGTTGAGCTACAGAAGAGAAAACCTCTGACCAGCTGCAGGTCAAAGGTGGGCAGAGAGCACCGAGGTTGTTGTGAGGCTCTGCCCACGGAACACCACCTGGCTGTGCCATTGGGCCAGGTCTCCACTGGAAGTCACCATGGAGTTAAGGTCACGTAGGCTGGAAGGGTTGGGTTTTGCTAAAGCACATGAATGAAGAGTTTATTCTTTGTGGGGCTGGAGGCAGGTGTGGAATTCGAGGCTGGTTTGCCAGGAGGCTGGAGGTTTGGATGCAGGGATCCAGGGCAGGAGCACCCCAAACAAGAGCTCACAGGATGGAGGTCTAACCCCAGAAGGACAAAAGGTTCAACAGATTCAGATCCAAATTGGGAGTGCTGGGAGAAGAGGAAGGAAGGTAGACAGATGCATCAAAGACTTTCCATTGAAAGTGCAATTTAAAAAGTCTTGATATTCCAGTTTCCTCAGTTAAATCAAGGAGGTGGGCTGGGCCCCTAAGCCAGCAGGCCCTCATGTGGCCGGTCTCTTCTCAATTCAACCTGTAGAATACCACCGATGTCATATTTACACCATAGTACATGACCCCAATACATGATGTTTCAGATTGCAACGCAATATTGAGTAGACCATAAAGGAGGTCAGAGAAACAGTGGCCTGCATGTGCAAGCAAAAATAAACCCTAGGCCAGCAGGAGAAAGAAACACGTGGTCTCAAAATGCATTTTCTTTATTCAAGTTCTGTTAAGTATTATTAATTGATCTTAAACATCCAAGCAAGACTCAAATGACCTATAAATATAGAATTAATACACCTAATTAAGAGCCACGATGGTATGTTTATGGATGAGCTTGGGCACAACAGAAGCGGTGAAGATAAAACCAGAGAAATGGGGGTGGTGGATCACTGGAACAGGTTGCCCGAAGAGGTGGTGGAGGCCCCATCCCTGGAGACATTCAAGGCCAGGCTTGATGGGACTCTTGAGAAACTTGATTCAGTTAGAGATGTCTCTGCTGACTGCAGGGGGGTTGGACTAGACCTTGGAAGATCCCTTCCAACCCAAACTATGCTATGATGCTATGAAATACAAGATGCAAAGGATCCGGGGGGGTTAGCTGCAAAAGGACACAGGATCTGGCTGCTCACTGCCACTACTCCCAGCACTGCAGACACCCTGAGAAGGAACCCATGGGCTGGAAGGACTCTCACAGGTCATAAGTGTCAGCGAGCAGCATTAGCCAGCATGAGGGAGATTTTAAATCACTTGCTTCAAGATATTGCAGACATCTTTAAAGATAAATCAGCTTACTCCAAGATTGTCTTTAAAATTATCTGGTGATGAATAAGAGCTGGAAGCCTTCAAACCCAACAGATTCATGCCATGCCTTCCAAGAAGCCCAGAGGGAAGGAAAACCGGTGCTACCCCTGCAAAAAGCTCTGAGAGCAGGAGACCCTCCCAGGATGAGGGCTGGTGGGCACAGCCAGCTTCTGCTCCACAGGGACCATCTCCACCACAGGCCCTGCGCTGCTGGAGTGCTCCAACTGAAACCCCATCGCAGGGAGCATTAGCATGATCCGTCTGAATTATTTATTTACAGAAAAGAAGCCAGAGGCAGGTCTGTGCTAAAAACTGCTGGGAAGGACGTTAGACAGGCTGAAACATCTTGCAGCATAAATGCAGGGAGATGCAATACGCTCCCACCCCCACGGTATATGAAGGCAAGGTGCACTCAAACTTCACTGCAGTGAACGGGAGATGCTCTGGACATGACAGGAAGTTGTATGGAATCACAGAAACCATAGAATCACTTTGGTTGGAAGAGACCTTTAAGATTGTCAAGTCCAACCACTAACCCAGCACTGCCAGGGCACTACTAACCCATGGCCCTCAGCAGCACATCTCCACGGCTTGGAAACCCCTCCAGGGATGGGGACTCCACCACTGCCCTGCCCAGCCTGGCACAGCCCTTCACAGCCCTTATGGGGAAGACATTGTTCCTCATGTCCAACCTCAACCTCCCCTGGTGCAACTTGAGGCTGTTTCCTTCTGTCCTGTCGCTTGTTCCCCTGGAGAAGAGCCCAACCCCACCTGGCTCCAGCCTCCTTGCAGGGAGTTGTGGAGAGCCAGAAGGTCTCCCCTGAGCCTCCTTTTCTCCAGGCTGAACACCCCCAGGTCCCTCAGCTGCTCCTCCCCGGCTTGTGCTCTAGACCCTTCCCCAGCTTCATTGCCCTTCTCTGGACAAACTCCAACTATTTAGCCAAGCAGAATCTAACCTAAAATTCCCCCTGTAAGCCTTAAAGATTTCCTTGACTCACCTCTTCCAAACTACTCATTGGACTACCTTGGGCTGATCTGTGACCAATGGCCCCACATCAATGCAGTACAGAAAGCCCCTCACTGCAGAACTTTCTGAGTGCCCCTTTGGAGAACTGGCCGGTGGCTTTGGTTGGTGCAGGGACAAGGAGGCTGCCATTTTGAGAACTTTATGCTCCAGTGGTGCAGCCAGCAGGACAAGTGCACATCAGCATCATCATTTGAGACCAGAACCAGGTGCCCAGATTAGCATGACCACTTCCTCAGCACTACTCCTGCTCTCCTCTGTTCAAAACCTGCAGTGAAGCCTGGGAAGTAGAACAGTAGATGTGCACAGTGCACCATGCTTCTGAAATCCAGTGCCTGGAGGTGTTGGCTGCCAAAGACATCCATCCTCTAGTTAGCAAAAGATTTAAATATTGTTGAAAATCTGGAGGAAATCAATAGACACATTTAATGACCTGCTGTTGAAGGATGGCTTGAGCTATAGCAACTATTGACCAGGGTATAGCAGTAATAAATGGATGAAAACTGGCACCCCGGGAACCTTCTGCAGTCCTGCTTGGAGATGTTGGTGGGATGTAACAGCTATTGGTCATGGGAACAACACGCCTTTACTCGTGGCTTCCTACACAGCCACTATTCTGAGCTGTCTGTGAGCATCTGGCTGTGGTGGGTGATGTCCTGTCTCCAGCGAAGCTTCGAGGAGTTTTATCTCCAGCTTCAGTACAAGGCCAGGCAAGGGGTGCCAGGGCTGACACGTGGGGTCTGCTGACCATGCAGGTGGAACACCAAGGGAAGTCTTTGCTCTGTGTTTTGCTACAAACATCAGCAAACATCAGCCTGGGACGTATAAAGAAGAAGCTGCAGTTTCATTCAGGCCAGCGCTGGTGAGGCAGGGCAGGGGTGGGTGTCCTCTCTGAAGGCAGAGGGATGGAGCTGGTGGCCATGTAGCTCTCCCATCCTCACAGTATGTGATGCTGCCTCTCTGGGGAAAAGACACAAAAAACATCTTTGTGTGTCCAGATTTGCAATCTTCTGTTTGCAGGAGGACGTCGAGTCTGCCAAACCCAATAACTAGAGATGTCATCCGTCTTCACTGGAATACCACTTTCCTGGATTCCAGAGATTCGATTAAGCTTCATTTGATTTGATTCTTTTTATTGTTGATCCGATTCTTTTGAAAGTCAGACAATGGTGGCCAGAGAAGGAAAACAAATATTTTTGCAAGATTAATATGAACTCGTTAGGCAGAATGCGAGTGAAGTCAGCCGCTGTTCCCTTTTTAGCTCTTTTCTTCCCCGTTCCGTGTTGTGACAGTGCTGTTCCTTCCGCTTAGCTAAGAATAGCCCAAAGTCTCCCAGGAGCAGGCTCAGACATGTGCTTCCTGGGGCTTCATGCGAAGAGTCAACTTTGCAGGAGAGTGTGAAGGGGAAAGACTCCAGCAAGTGGTCTTTGTGTTGTCTTTACTGACCATGGCTGGTTTTCTTGTCCAGTGTATAAAATAGCTGTGGAGTCCAGCTGTGGTTAGGGGACGAATTAAGGCAAAGTCCAAAGCTGTCTGTAGCTCATGAAGAGATCTGTTGCATCAATCTGGCTGAGTTTTAATGCAGGACTTGGTATGTGCTGCTCCCAGAGCAGCTTTTCCTTGTGTCTCCTTCTCCCGTGCAGACTGCCCGGAGCAGCGGGGCAGGTGGAGGCACGTCCCTGTCCCTGGCTGAGACCCTCTCTTCTCTGGGGCTGGGGCTGAGGGAAGCTGCAGGTGAGCCCTGGTGCTGCAGGCTCCAGCGCTGGATGGAGCAGTTGTGGTATCAAGGAATAGAATCATAGAATTGTTCAGGTTGGAAGAGACCTTTAAGATCATCAAGTCCAACCGTTCCCCCAGCACTGCCAGGGCACCACTAACCCATGTCCCTCAGCACCACATCTCCACAGCTTGGAAACCCCTCCAGGGATGGGGACTCCACCACTGCCCTGCCCAGCCTGGCACAGCCCTTCACAGCCCTTGTGGGGAAGAAATTCTTCCTCGTGTCCAACATAAACCTCCCCTGCTGCAACTCGAGGCCATTTCCTCTTGTCCTGTCGCTTGTTCCTTGGGAGAAGAGCCCGACCCCACCTGGCTCCAACCATATTTCAGGGAGCTATTGAGAGAAATAAAGTCAATGAGTTGCTCACTACCGCAATCACACTGGGCCAGATAACTCCAGACTGACTTGATCAGAAAATTGCTCTTATTTATTCTTTTATTTGTATTCAACCATTAGCTATGCAAAGAAATTTGCATTTGCTGCAATAGGATGAGGAGCAGGCTCCTTGTCGTAGCTCCTTGAGAGGACTTCACCACAATCATGAGTGTTTCCACCCCACGCATTTCAGGTTGGAAAAGCAGCAATTTCATCCCAGGAAATTCAACTCTGTCTTGACACGACTATTATATTGATTAGATGAAGCAATTCTGAAGAAGCGTGGTGGCAGCAAATGGCAACTTATGCAAGACAGGTTACAATACTCTAATAGATCTTTTCCCACAACTGTATTTTGACTCAATTTACAAAGATGTCATCTTCATGGACAACGACCCGTGCTGCATGCTTACAGCCACACCTGCACTTGGTAGCAAGAGCACCAGTTACGGGATGCCACCGTTTGCAGATTAATTAACCCTGAGTGCACAGCCTTTTGCAATGGGAAACAATATTTCGCAGCAGCTATAAAACCAGTTTTATGCCTCTGCGAGTATTTGTGAACCAAAGGGGGGAAAAGTCATTAATACCTATTTTCTGCCAGCTTTTAGAGCTTGGAATTATCTCATTAAGAGCTGAAGGAGAGATGAGCTCACAGTAAGAAACCTCGGCTCTAAACTTGCGAATAATTGCTGAAAGCAAGGTGAATGTTCCTAATGCTTTCTGAGGTCTTCATACGCAGGACTTTGTTCCAAAGACGTCTTTTCCCCTGAGTTGTTTTTATTGTAACTCATCCTCTCTCAAGTTTTTGTTCTTTTTTTTAGAATGTCAGTTTTTGTTGCAAGTTTTTATGTATTAATAATTGGTTTTATACCTTTGGATATCTGTCTCCTGCTTCTGGCTACCGATGCCACCGATGCCTGTGTCCTCCGCCTACCTGGTGTACCTGCTGAGAGGCATCAAAACCTACCACACATCCTGGTGTTTCTTTTGCGCTTGAGCTAACTTTGAATCATAGCATCATAGAGTTGTTTTGGTTGGAAAAGACCTTGAAGATCATCAGGTCCAGCTGTTAACCCAGCACTGCCAGGGCACCACTAACCCATGTCCCTCAGCACCACATCTCCACGGCTTGGAAACCCCTCCAGGGATGGGGACTCCACCACTGCCCTGCCCAGCCTGGGACAGCCCTTCATAGCCCTTGCAGGGAAGAAATTGTTCCTCATGTCCAACCTCACCCTCCCCTGGTGCAACTTGAGGCCATTTTCTGAAAATCATTTCAGTTGATGTAGTTTTCATACCTGTGCTGGCAACAGTTAGATGAGGCTTGGTGAAAAACATCATCCATGGTACAAGTGTGGAAGCAGCAAACACTGCAGCTCTTGTGCAACCACAATCTAATGGTGGTTTCATCTTTTGTGTGAAAAGACTCCTCGGATAAAACCCAACCTGTGTGTAACAGAGATGCCAGCAAGGAACACCTTTGCTCTTTGCAGATCACTGGTATCTTCTCGAGGTGAACATAACAAGAAGTTTGGTGATGAGCATCTGGCTGGACATACCAGGGGTGTCTGTGGTGAGGAGGGCCGGAGGCCATATCCT
Organism: Eurystomus gularis; assembly: GCA_013400335.1. Taxonomy (NCBI): domain Eukaryota; kingdom Metazoa; phylum Chordata; class Aves; order Coraciiformes; family Coraciidae; genus Eurystomus; species Eurystomus gularis. Next base: position 216,705 of record VZZY01008156.1, read on the forward strand.
GCACAACCATTCATCAACTTCTCTGAAAAACAACTCATGCTACAGATTCAACTGCTGAGCCCAGAGGTACCTTGTCATTAACCCTCAGGAGCAGCAGCAGAAGCGGTGGTGATGCTGGTGGCTGTTGTCCCTAGTTCATCTTCCTGACAGTTGACATCAATGTTGTGTTGAAGATGCCCTGTAGCAGCTGAAGCTGCTGATGTGTGCTGGGGCGTGCAATGCAGAACATGCCAGGAGAGGACCACAGAGCATGGCTTGTCAAAAAGCAAACAAAAGCAAGCTTGAAAACAGTTGCAAATTGGAGTTTTTGCTCAATTATCTTGAAAGGTTCTTTCCAGAAACACCCCCTTAGGAGTCAATTCTCATTAAAGATTCATGGACCTTCCCAGCTGCCAGGTCTCCGTTCCCAGCCGCTGTGACATCGCTGGAAGGAAAGAAGAAATGCTGGGAGCTGCTGGATCGGTCTCTTCACTGAGTGAGAGCCAGCACCCAGGAGCCTTGCCAGGCCTTTTCCCAGAGGCGAGAAGCACCTGCCTGACTTGCAGGAGAAGTTGTGATCTCTTCCATTCCCCAGCTCAACCCAGTTCAAATCCTCCAAGAACGTGAAGAGCTCAGCAGCTTTCTGCAGACGTCTGCTCTCCCCCCGCTCCATAACGCATCGTTAAATCAGCAAGTACTTGACGTAAGTGGATCCCAGTACAGAGCTGAAGTTTGTCGTGCCACCGCAGTACAAATAAACATCTTCACCACAGCTGTGGGGCTCACAAGATAAGGATGTGCTCGTCTCCTAAGAAAAACATGGGAGAGCTTGTGCACAGGCAGGTGATTCCTGCTGCAATGGTATCTGGGACCAGGCAGCCTTTTCTGCTGCTCATTTACTGGGTTTATAAAGCAAAAGAAACCCAAAGGAGGCTGCTGTTGGTACAATGGCAATGCTGCTGGGAGGAGAGTTGGGAGTCAGGACAGGGGTGACCTGCTGGAAAAGAGCTGTGTGGAGAAGAACCTGGGAGTCCTGGTGGACAACAAGTTCACCATGGGCCAGCAATGGGCCCCTGTGGTCAGGAAAGCCAATGGTCTCCAGGTGTGCATTCAGAAGAGTGTGACCAGCAGGTCAAGGGAGGTTCTTCTCCCCTGGTGAGGCCACCTCTGGAGTACAGGGTTCAGTGCTGGGCTCCCCAGTTCAAGAGAGACAAGGAGCTACTGGAGAGAGTCCAGCAGAGGCTGCAGAGATGCTGAGGGGCCTGGAGCATCTCTGTGCCCAGGAAAGGCTGAGAGCCCTGGGGCTGCTGAGCTGCACAAGAAAAGCCTCAGAGGGGATCTGAGCAATGCTGAGCAAGAGCTCAAGGGCCCATGGGGGACAAGAGGATGGGGCCAGACTCTTGTCAGTGGTGCCCAGTGACAGGACAAGGGGCAACAGGCACCAACTGGAACCCAGGAGGTTCCATGTGAGCAGGAGGAGCAACTTGTTTGGTGTGAGGGTGTGGGAGCCTGGCCCAGGCTGCCCAGAGGGGTTGTGGAGCCTCCTTCTCTGGAGAGATTCCAAAGGTGCCTGGACACGATCCTGGGCCCCCTGCTCTGGGTGAGCTGCTGGAGCAGGGGGTTGGACGAGATGATCTCCAGAGGTCCATTCTAACCCCTACCACGCTGGGATTCTGTGATCCTGTGACTCTGTCCTGCTGATTCAGCTGTTGCCCACTGTGGGTGATGAGTGGCAGCAGGTGCTGCTGAATGTGGGGTACACGGTCCTGCCTCATGCCCAGACCCTGGTGCCAGCAATGCGTGGCAGGAGCAACCTGCAGCAGCACAGAGTAGCCTGTCAGTCAAAGCAAGCGCGGAAGTAAAACATGCAAATTGGGAAAGAAAGCTGCAATGGATTAATTAGCAGTTGGTCTGGAAAGCGAGGATGTTGGAAATGCTGTTTTCTCTCCTCAATCCTGACACAGCTGTTTGAAGGTTATCTGGAAAGGGGAGAAGTGACTTCCCTGAAAGCAGCTTTTGTGTTTCATCATTTCTTTAAAGCACGTTGTTGCAATTACCATCTACCTAATGAACTCTTCAAATTTAATTAGCATAATTGGTGCCAATTTTGCAAAGAAAGTCTCATCCTGCTCTAATAAAAGTTTAGATGAAATTTGCCCATAATCTGCAGAGTCCTGGGCTGGCAAATGGCTTCTGGGGATGCCCTCCAGCAGGACCAAGAGCTGGTTTTGCACTAGCTCTACCCTTTGCATCACCAATGGTTTACCAGGAGCAGCAGCCCAGGTCTGGGGGTGCTTGAGCTTGACATGTGGACCAGGCCAGCTAAGTTGCTTCAGTGTGAGCAAAGCATCATATTGGGTTGGCTTGGTCACCAGTGAAGTGCTGGGGCCTGAGTTGTGAACCCCAAGCTGGAGTTGACCTCTGAATGAGTCACAGCCTAGCAGAATGCTTTGTTTTTTCCACTGGCTTCATGTTGCAGAGGCAGAACCTGGCCCACCTGTGTCTCTGTGGCTCTGCCCTCACCCAGGTGGTTGTGGTTGGGGTGGTGGGCGAGGCCAGGGCTATATTAACCAGGAGCTGAGCAATTAGAAGAGCTTCCTGTTGGGTGTGGCTTCTGTTGGGGCTGGTCACATCTTGCTGAGCTCTCATGGTGGTGTCCTTCCATGTGGAGGGCTCCTGAAGGAGCCATCTCTGTCTGTTGTGTCCAGCAGGCGATGCTGGCACCACAGTGGACAGCAGAGGAGCTGGGCCCGCAGGAACCTCTGGCAGGACTGTCTGAAAGAAGCCTTCTGAGGGGATGTTGGTGAGTTCAGTGTTGGCCTGTGTGATCAGGCAACTGATGGCAGCATAAAATAATGATGGCTGAACCGGCACAACAGGCATCCAGTGGGAAACCCAGGAGAGGGGTCACAGAGTTTCGCCAGGATGATGCTCGTTTACACACAGGTACTGATGTGGCAGCATTTGAGAATAGTTATGCTCCATAAATCATAGAATCATAGAAAGTTTTGGGTTGGAAGGGACCTTTAAAGGCCATCTTGTCCAACCCCTGGTCTCTTTGTCACCTCTTTTCCCAACAAGACCTGTAGTTTCTTTTAAAAATTGAATTATCATTACTTTGGCTTTGGTTGCTGTAGTTTTCACATCTCCTGCTATTTGAGTAGCTGGCTCCTGAGCTGCTTTCCCTCTTCTCAACCTCTTTGCACTAATGATTAAATTTCTGTGAAGCAAAACAGGAGATTCCAGATGTGCATCCACAAATTAAGAAGAGACTGTCATTCTTCTGATATACAATGGTCTGTTCATTCCCCAACTTCAATGTTTCCCCTTCGTGGGTTTCCTCAACAGGAGATGTGCTGTGGGAAGACACCTGGAGTTCTTATCCCTGGAGGGGTTTCCAAGCTGTGGAGATGTGGTGCTGAGGGACATGGGTTAGTGGTGCCCTGGCAGTGCTGGGTTAATAGTTGGACTCCATGATCTTAAAGGTCTTTTCCAACCTAAATGATTCTATGACCCTGCCTCTGGGAGTATTGGCCTGGCTCTCAGGCTTGACCAAATGTTGCTTTTCCCCATGTGTCATTAAATCTATGGGGCTCCAATTTTTGTGGGCACCTCTGGAGAGAGCTGCTGTCCTAATGAAGCAGGGAGGACAAGCTCCTGGGTGCCTTGGCTCTGGCATGGCTGTTCTCCTTGTGTGTTGCAGAGTGGGTTTGTTTCTGTTTAGTAACACAAAAAGCCACGTCAGAGTTAATCTGGTGTAAGGAGAGTGGTGGGAGTGTGGGTGACACCTTCATGGCTTTTCCAGGAATGTATTGGTAGCGCTTCAGCATCTTCCCTCGGAAGCCTTCCCAGGTCCTGCAGGATTCAAGCAGATATGTGCCTTAGAGAATGTCATTGATCCTTGTCTTGAGGTGCTTCAGCCATTGTTGTGTTTGGTTTTTTTTTTTAAATTACTCTTCTCTTGTCTTTCTGAATGCAATTAAAATAGAATAAGCCCCTTGTGCTGTAGCTTATAAAACAGAGGCTTGTTGCTTCCCAAAGTGTTAGTTCAAACTTAATATTCCAGGAACGTGGAAGACCTGTGGGTGGAAATCAATATTTCATATTCTCCCTTCAGTACAGACGTGCTGAGTGATGTTGTTTGGGAGGGAATGAAGGGCAGCAGCCCGGTCCAGCTCCCACCATTCCCACCCCAGCAGCGGGGCTTCCTCGGCAGATCCTGGGGAGAGCCAGAGCACCTCTGCCCACCTTCCTTGTGCCAGCTGGAAATAAGGGAGACGAGACCCATTTCAAAACAAAAAATGGTAACGAGTGTGGCCAGAGCTGAGTGTTGGAAATGAGATTGTCTCTGCTCTGTACAGAATTAAATTCCCGGTGGAAGTGATTAGCATTATTGCTGATAATTCACTGTGCTGTGTTTCAATGTACCAGGAGGCTTCAGAAGTGCATCTCCTTAATGAATTAATGCCCAAGGGCTAATTCTCCCGTCTTTTGCGATGGTTTCACACCCGTCTCTTGCCTCATCCCTGTCTGGCTGCTGGGAGAGTGCAGACGCCAGCCCAGCAGTGCCGGGCTCCTGTGGGGACTTTGTCCCTTCTCTTTGGTGGGGCCTTGAGCAACCTGGTCTGGTGAGAGGTGTCTCTGCCCATGGCAGAGGATTGGAACTAGGTGATCTTTGAGGTCCCTTCCAACCTAAACCATTCTATGATGGCCACAGCAGCAGGTACTTCTAGGGAGAAGTAGATGGTGCGGATAAGTGCAGATTCCCCAAACTCTCCAGCATTCGGAGGTGCTGTCTGGGGGAAGGGAGTCAGGAGGGAAAGCAGCCAGGCATCACCTTAGAGTTGCACATGTCCATCTGAGATCAGTGACAAGGTGTTCCTCAGGAGTCCATACTGGGACCAGTGCTGTTTAGTATTTTCATCACTGACATGGACAGTGGAATTGAGTGCACTCTTAGCAAGTTTGCAGATAGCACCAAGCTGAGTGATGCAGTCTGCACTCTTGAGGGACAGGATATCATCCAGAGGGATCTGGACAAGCTTGAGAAGTGGGCCCATGTGAACCTCCTGAGGTTCAACAAGGTCAAGTGCAAGGTCCTGCACCTGGGTCAGGGCAACCCCCGGTACCAGCACAGGCTGGGGATGAAGGGCTGGAGAGCAGCCCTGAGGAGAAGGACTTGGGGGTGCTGGGGGTGAGGAGCTGGAGCTGAGCCGGCCCCGTGCGCTCGCAGCCCAGCAGCCAACGTCCTCCTGGGCTGCATCCCCAGCAGCGTGGGCAGCAGGGCAGGGAGGGGATCCTGCCCCTCTGCTGCGCTCTGGGAGACCCCCCTGCAGTGCTGGGGCAGCTCTGGAGTCCTCAGCACAGCAGAGACATGGACCTGCTGGAGCGGGGCCACAGGAGGCCCCAGCAATGATGGGAGGGCTGGAACCTCTGCTGGGAGGCCAGGCTGGGAGAGGTGGCCTTGTTCAGCCTGGAGAAGAGAAGGCTCCAGGGAGACCTTGGGAGAAGTGTCTGAACCCACCTGGCTCCAACCTCCTTTCAGGGAGTTGTGCAGAGCCAGAAGGTCTCCCCTGGCCCTCCTTTTCTCCAGACTCAACAACCCCAGGTCTCTCAGCCTCTCCTCATACGATGACCTCCCAGCCAGCCACCCTGCAGAGCCCACACATGGCTCTGGACACCTGCCCCCCTCCTCAGGATGCTGAAAGAGTGATTAGAGAAATAGCGAGGGCATGGGCAGAGCTGGGGGAGCTCGTGGGGGTTGGCCCATAAGACAACTGTATTCCTGCATTTCTGTATATTTCTTGTATATCTGTTGTACAACATTCATATCTATATTTACAAACCTACCTCAGGGTGGGCTTTGCCTTACTTTACACTAGGACAGCAAAGTCCCAGGGCCATTGGACCTGCTGGTTCCCAGCACAGCCCACAACTACAATGCGTTTTCCACCCTTCACCCCCACGCTGGCACTGCCTGTGCTGGGGTTCACCACCCCCCACCCGAAGGCCCTGCTGTGGTCTAGACAAGCCATCAGCACGTCTGATGGGCACTTCTGGCATCATCAATGCTCCAAACCCCACTTTTTTGGAGGAGGAACCAGTGAGAAGGCTCAGCAGCCACAATGCTCATTGCCAGCAGAGCTCTAGGAAGGATGAAAGTCAAGAAGAGGGTCTGTCCCCGCAGCGCCCCAGGCCCCCTCCCCAGGACCTCTGCTGCTTTCCCATTGATGTGCCATGAGTTCTGCTTTGTGATCTAAGGTCTGTCCTGTGACTGCAGCTGCTTTTCTTCTAGTAAACTCCGAAACAGAATAATGGATTTTTTACTAAGTTGCAATGACTTCATAACTTCATAAAGTAGAAACCAAATTATGTGGGTTTCACTTGAAATCAATTGGAACATATGAGGCTGCAGTAAGAACTGCTATAGATTCCTCCTAAAAATTACTTTATTCCTAAAAGTTATATTCAGATCCCTCTACATTCAGTGATGACCTAAACTAAACAAATGCAATGAATAGCTTGTCCTGCTGTCTCATGGTCTTAGGTGGCAAACTCAGTATAAGCTCTACCATCAGACTCTTGCTGGAAGCTAAACATCCTCAAATCCAGGGGTCAGTTTTGGATCCCTCACTCCAAGAATAATATTGGGGGTCTAGAGCATGTCCAGAGAAGGGTGACGAAGCTGGGGAAGGGTCTAGAGCAGGAGTGTGGTGAGGAGCAGCTGAGGGACCTGGGGGTGTTGAGCCTGGAGAAAAGGAGGCTCAGGGGAGACCTTCTGGCTCTTGACAACTCCCTGAAAGGAGGTTGGAGCCAGGTGGGGTCGGGCTCTTCTCCCAAGGAACAAGCGATAGGACAAGAGAAAAAGGGCTCAGGTTGCACCAGGGGAGGTTTGGGTTGGACATGAGGACAAATGTCATCCCCAAAAGGGCTGTGAAGGGCTGTGCCAGGCTGGGCAGGGCAGTGGTGGAGTCCCCATCCCTGGAGGGGTTTCCAAGCCGTGGAGATGTGGTGCTGAGGGACATGGGTTAGTGGTGCCCTGGCAGTGCTGGGGGAACGGTTGGACTCAATGACCTGAAAGCTCTCTTACAACCTAAACAATTCTGTGATCCCATAGACCAGACAGTCCAACTTGAACCCACCTGACATAGAGGGCATGTTCAAGGTCAATTTAATCTCTTAGCAGTTTTGCATCCCTTTACTCTTTATGAAGAGTGAAGAAGCCAACCCATGGCCAGGCACCACGGCTGCTGGCAGCCCGGCCATGCCACTGCCTGGGGGACTCTGGCACCAGCTGCCTGGGCTTGCTGGAGTTTGCTTCCACTGCCCTCAAGTCACAGCGTGGGCTCCTGCTGTCTCCACGCTGAAAATCCACCAAGGCTTCAGCGCTCACACACAGCATGTGAAAGGTGTCACTGCTGCAGATAATATTTCTCATGAACCTTAAAGGAACTGTTGCTCTAGAAAAAAAAAAAAAAATCAAGCTTCTTCCCCCCCATGAGCTTAATTTAACATATTTCACAGTTGGGTAGTGTCAGTTCATGGTTATGCTCACACTAGCATCTCAATCTACCTTCTGCCAAGCCTCCCCTGCCCATGCACCAAACACCCTGCTCTAACAACACACATCCTTCCGCTCGAGCGGCAAAGCTTTTCAGAGGTTGTTCCTCAAAGACTAATAAAATATCTGCACCGTTCATGGAATGGGCAGCTGGCTGGGTGGGATGTTTCAGCAGCCACCTCCGGACTGAAGTGTGATGGATGGATTTCCATGGAGGCTTATTTCAGCTGGTCTGCTGCCTGCAGGATTGGCTCCATCAGAATAGAATAGTAGGGGTTGGAACGGACCTCTGGAGATCATCTCATCCAACCTCCCTGCTCCAGCAGCTCACCCAGAGCAGGGGGCCCAGGATCATGTCCAGGTGTCTTTGGAAGCTCTCCAGAGAAGGAGCCTCCACAACCTCTCTGGGCAGCCTGCTCCAGTGCTCTGTCACCCTCACAGTAAAGAAGTTTCTCCTCATGTTGAGGTGGAACTTCCCGTGTACAAGTTTATGCCCATTACCCCTCCTCCTATTACTGGGCACCACTGAAAAGAGATGGATAAGAGAAAAAGAGTCCTGAGATGAATTTTCTCCTTAAAATGAGAGAGGCAGAAGAGAAGAGAGCTGAAGAGCAGATGCCTAGTGAAGTCTGCAGAGAAAGCTTTCAGCCTCACGTGATGGGAACAGCAAAGCTGTCCATTACCGATTTTAAACCACTTATGGCAGAAATAAAACCAGATCACAGGAAAATCACATCACAGATGAAAAATTCAGCTTTTCTAGCTGTATCCAGCCAACGACATAAATGGACATTAGGAATAATGAACTAATTTGGTTGCTTTTCTGTAACACAGGCTGAAACGCTGGACCATGGAGAGCAGAATCCAAAGGTCAGCGCGGCCAACGCTGGGCTCTGCATTCAGCCACAGCAATCTGCAAGAACCCAGTAGAACTCCAAAGCCTACAAATATGTCCACGAAGAGCAGCAAACCCGTGCTGACCTGTGGACATTGCGATCTGCCGGCGCACAAAGATCAGAAGTTGGAACAATTATGAGAACGGTCAGGTGAAGGTTTTCACGTGGGGTCCCAGTGGCACCGCTCCTCGTTCCTGGCAACTTTATTTGCCGTTAACACCAGCTTGAATTTAGGGCAAGCAAAATACCTGGCCAGCTTCAACCTGGCATCGCTGAAATGAAGAATCCTAGGGAAGAAATTCCGCTGTTATTAATAACTTTTTTAGCATACTGAAGTGGAAACCGTGGAGACGTGCTGTTGCCACAGAAACCAGAGGCACCGGCAGGGGCTGGAGGTGGGATTCTCCCCAGCACAGGCACGACCTCAGGCAGCTTTGCTGACAGACCTGAGATGAAGAGCTGGTCATGAAGCAGCTTACCTTCACCTTTCATATTAATAAACAAAAATAAATTATTAGCAGTCAAAACCAGGAGGGCAAGAAGATGGGATTAAATGCTACCTGCACTGAAAAAAGCCTTAAATGCTGTCACTGTGTATTCGATACAGAGATTAGAGCTTCCAGCATCTCCGGTCTGAAACAGGCTGATACCTGCAGGCTGCAGCTGCTGGTGGTGACAGCTATGGAGCCGCACACGGTGCACAGCTGGGCAAGCCAACAGAGCCCCAGAATGGTGCTCAGAGGGGTGAGAAGAATGGGGTACCAGGACCACCATCCTTGGGCAGCCAGGGAGCATGGTCCAGATCTTTTCAGAAATACTATGACCAGCAGGACTAGGGCAGGGATTGTCCCCCTGGACTGAGCACGGGGGAGGCCACCCCTCGAATCCTGGGGTCAATTCTGGGCCCCTCACTCCAAGAAGGACATTGAGGGGCTGGAGCGTGGCCAGAGAAGGGCAACGAAGCTGGGGAAGGGTCTAGAGCAGGAGTGTGGTGAGGAGCAGCTGAGGGACCTGGGGGTGTTGAGCCTGGAGAAAAGGAGGCTCAGGGGAGACCTTCCCTCTCTCCACAGCTTCCTGCAAGGAGGTTGGAGCCAGGTGGGGTTGGGCTCTTCTCCCAAGGAAGAAGTGACAGGACAAGAGGAAATGGCCTCAAGGTGCACCAGGGCAGGTTGAGGTTGGACATGAGGAACAATTTCTTGCTGGCAAGGGCTGTGAAGGGCTGTGCCAGGCTGGGCAGGGCAGTGGTGGAGTCCCCATCCCTGGAGGGGTTTCCAAGCCGTGGAGATGTGGTGCTGAGGGACATGGGTTAGTGGTGCCCTGGCAGTGCTGGGGGAACAGCTGGACCCGATGATCTTAAAGGCCTCTTCCAACCAGAACAATTCTATGATCCTTCGATTCTGTGACATCTCCCATCCCCATCGCTGGCATGGAAAATCAACCTGAGAAGCCTCGAGGGTTTAACTGAGAAAGCTGTTGGGCCCGTGTGCCACAGCGAGAACAGAAAACGAGACAAAGGCAGCGCAGGGGTTTACCTCTGCTGTCGGTGCAAGGTCAGACCAGCTGTGGTATTTCCTCCAGCTTGCTCCACATACCTGGGCCTCACGCAGCGGAGGTAATTAAAGTGAAAATAATTTATGACTTCTATTTCTCTCAGCCTTATGGCTTGAGAGATCGTCTTTAAATTGCAATAGCTGTTTTCCCATCTTCCTTTTTTTTTAAAAAAAAAAAAAAGAAAAAGATTGTCACCTCAGAGTTCACTGATTCTGTTGTTGAGCAATGTTTAAACTAAGCAGTAGACCTGACTGCTATGCTTCAACCCTCCAGCACGCCCGTGGCCTTTTTAAGGGGCCAAGTTTGCTCAGGAGAGAAAGCGGTCAATATTTTCCACCCAAAAATGATCCACTGGCTTCTTGGGACTACTTATGTATTCGGATGAAGGGAGGGAGGCTGAAGTCTGTCTATATAAATGTCATCTAAAGCCCGTTTAATGGAATTAGCAGGAGAAAGTCAGTGGAACTCCGCTGAAGTCGATTGAGTTGCTACAACTTAATTGGTGAGTTTATCATCAGATGCTTAATTTGCTTTCTAGAGTGATGGAAACTGTAAATTCTGTATGCTGAAAATAGGCTACGTGTTGGTCTTTGACCATTAGTAAAACTCAAAATAGGAATTGCGTGCATCCAAAAAAACCCACAGTGATGATATGGGTTAATAAGTGGTTATAAACCCATAGTGATGATAGTTAATAAGTAGTAATTGGTGAAGAAGGTGTTCCACTGCCTGCGTTGTGCTAGGTGCTCCAGTCCTTCAGTGGAGGAGCCTTGTGGATCCGCAGCTGCCCTTTCTCTCCCACTTGGCTGTACAAATGTATCAATGAAGACACAGATTATTTTGTTTTTATGAGATTCTTGGACAGAGAATCTGTTTCAGGGGCTCTGAAGAAGCAGCTGTGCAGGGGCCACCATTGGCCCAGGCTCCAGTGGAGCTGCAGCTGCAGCTCGGTTTGTGTGGGACCAGCCCAGGGAAACCAGGCGTCAGCCCAGAGAACTGCTTGTTTGGGTTTATTTGGACTTGTAGTTTTACTCTTGTAAAAATGTGCATCATAGTCAGTGTAAAGCTGAGGGGTCATGAGGGTCAAGCCTCTTCTTCAATGGCCGGTGTCCAAGGAGGGCTCTGTCTGTTCTGCTTCGATCCCAATCCAAGTGTTCCTGAATCCAGTTCCAGAATCCAGCTCTTGAATCCAGTTCCCATCTGCTGCTGAGCCCAGTCTGGGACTTCCCCAGTGCCTGCTCCGCAGCACCAGTGGTGATGGTGATGTCACTGCCATCAGAGGGTAGGGTTCGATATTGGTTTTGTGTCTATCTGTACATATTCCATTTTATAATTGTTTTCATTAAAGCGGTTTAGTTTTCTTTCCCAGCCCACAAGTCTCTCTCCCTTTTCCCATTTCTCCTCCCTTTGGGAAGGGAGGGGGGTTGGAGAGAGAACTCTGTCATTTGTCCAGTGGCTGACCCAGCCCTAACCCTCAGCAGTGATCGAGGTGCCACGAGCAGCCGCGGAAAGCAGCCAGTTTGAGAGACCTGCTGATGTTTGATGTGAGAAGCACCCTTTGTTTGTACAGGCCGGGAAGACAGGAGTTTGAGCCAGAGAGGTCAAGTGTAGGTGAAGGGTCTGATGGTGTTTCCTCCAGCATGGCAGGAGTGGTGGGAGGAGAGCTGCTGCCCTCTGCGACCCTCCTGCCAAGCCCCTGCTGAAACCACCGCCCAAACGCTTCCCATGAGGAGGCTCTTTGGCAAGACCGTGGGGCACAGAAAATCAGGGCAAAAGATGGAGACATAATTAAAAATTAGGCGCTGGACTTCAGAAAAGAAGATTAAGGTATTAGACTGAGGCAAAAGCCGCAGCGACTACATGACAGCACTTAATTTCCTTCCCCGGGGGCAGGCGGAGCGCCTGACTTTTGGCCATTTGATGATGTTTTTGAGATGGCTCTGTGGGTCGGTACAAAACGTCTGCCTGCTTTCCCCTGTCCAGCCTGGTATTATCGTCTCACGGTAATTACATTTTCACAAAATGAGACAGAATAAGTACGTGCTTTCTTTTTTTTTTTTAAGCATCAATATTTCCACGGGGTTAAATTGGCAGCTCCCTTATTTTGAAGCAAGGACGTCAACGTTTCTGAGCCTGACTTGTCAGCCTTGCCCTTGGCTGGATAATAATAGACTTATTGATCGTTACCCAGAGAAACGGAGTGAAGGAACTTTGTCTCTCTATGGAAAGCCGGAATTTGACCTGGTGGGTTGTGAGAGGAAGTCTCTGTGCTCCCTCTTTTAGCTAATACATGTTAGGCATTAAGATCTATTCAATTATTTTCAGGCCTCCACAGCAATATGTTTATAGCTCAATGTTCTGCTCTGTGCAAATCCAGCTGCTCTGCTTTACAGCAGCGTTCCTCCTGAAACCGTTGTTTAAAATAAACCACAGTGCAGGCTGGACGTCACCTGGGAGGGTGCAACCTGGCTGTTCTCACTCTTCCCCAGCCCAGGAACGAAGGGCTTGTGGGCATCTTTGGGACCCACTCAAGATGAGCAGCTCCTTCAGCTCCATCACTCCGGGGGTCAGTTGGGTCTGGGCTTGCAGGTCAGCCTGTCTTGGGATGGTGATCACAGCCTGTGTGAGGCTGGCATCTGATGGATGGGTTGAGCTGGTAGCTGATGGCCATGGTGCTTCTCTGGGCTGGATGCTGAAGCTCCCGGTTCAGGATGGACTTCAGCAGCCTCTTGCCTCCCAGCTCGACCGCTGAGCAGCTGCTGGTGAGTCATCGGTCTTAGTAGTTCCCTGCCAGTAGTTTTAAAGTGGTTTGAATTCTTTGTAATAAGAAACAACAACAGAAGCTCAGAATTCTGGTTTCTGGGCTTATTTCTGAATGTACTTTGAGTACCCGAGCAGGCTTTGCAGGGCGATACCGCAGGTCCACACTTGTCCTCGATAACTGCTGCACGCATTCATTTGGTTCGTCAGTTGACAAGGCATTTATTTCTAGCTGCCAGCCATGGCAACTCAACTTGCTCCCGAGCAGAGGCTGATGTGACTCATGCACCATGACAAGTGCAGAGGCACAGGAGCTGCGTTTCTCCTGCCTTGCCACCTTCCCACCCCCAGTCTTTGCTGGGGCTCTGCCAACCACATAATTAAGGACAGCACATGCAACCCCTTGGCAAGGCGTGAGCCACCACAGAGTCTGCTCTGCTCTCCACCAGCCCCAAAAGCTAGAGCTAGGCATCATGTCCTCACAGCCGTGAGGGCCAACGTGCACCAGGAAATGAAGTGCTAGGTGGAAAGCTGTCACTCATGCGTTGTCTTTCTGCTTGTGCTGTAGAGATGCCAAAGCTGCACAGTCAGATATCAGCCACACGAGCAAGTGGCTGGATGGTACGAAGCCGCCCACTGCAGAGGAGCTCAAGGGAGAGCTGAGGAGCCCTCAAAGCTCCTGCTGACCCCAACAATTCTTGAAGTGCCAGCACCTTCTTTGCTGCTTTTGCTCAGCAGGTCAAGAGCAGAAATAGGGAAAAAACTTGTGCTTCTTTATCTTCTTTTCTTTGTGTCCCTACTACTGAGATAAAAACTGTCACTTTGAGCTTTTCTGTGTGCTCATGTGTAGGTATGTGTTTAAAGCAAGGAGATCAGGTCCTCTGTTACGTGTTATATAGTCCTCTGCTAATGGGTTTATCTCTAAGTTGTCATGGAGGTTACTCACTACCATAATGAGCAAAGCATGGCTTTGTTTGGTTCAGATTGTTTATCAAATTGGGAATGAGGGTTTGCATTGTGCTTGCTAGAAAATTCCCTGGAGAAGCACATGGCTGTGGTCACAGTCCCAAAAATCCCACTTCCCTTTTGTTGGGTGTGTGGCTGAGCTGGGCTCGGCGCTGGGAGTGCTGGTCCTGGTGCCTGTGGCCAGGATGGAACACCAGGAACATCCAGATGGCTTCAGTCTTTGTGTGACACCAGATTGTCATGGTTTGAGCCCACCCAGCTGGTAACAAACCACCATGCTGTCATTTGCTCACTCCTACCCTGCTTTGGTGGGATGGGGAGGAGAAAATACAACAAAAGGGTTGAGACAAAGGACAGGGAGGTCTGAGTCACCAATCATGGTCATGGGCAAAAGAGAAACTTGACTTGGGGGAAACAAAATCAATTTAGTTTAAATAAAACCACCGACATTTCACCAGTTGAATTAGAGTGGCACAATAATAAATACAACTGGGTCTCAAAACACTCTTCCCCCACCTCTTCCCAGACCCAGCCCTGCTCCCAGTTCTCTACCTCCTCCTGCCCAGTGGTACAGAGGAGCAGGGAATGGGGGTTATGGTCTGTCCTGGTCTGTTCCATGTTGTTTCTGCCGTTCCTTCCTCCTCAGGGGGAAATCTCACAGTGGCAACGTGGTGTCCCTTCTGTGAAAGACAGTCCTCCACAAGCTTCTCCAACTAGTGTGTGTCCCTTCCACAGGTTTCAATCCTCCCACTGATGGACTGCTCCAGTACAGGCTTCCCTCAGAATCATGTCTCCTTTGGGATCAGCCCCCTGCTCCAGCATGGGGTCCTCCATGGGCTGCAGATGGGATTCTGCCCCACCATTGGTCTCCAAGGGCTGCAGGGGCCAAAGCTGCCATCTCACCATGGGCTGAAGGGGAATGGCTGCTCTGGCATGCCTCTTCTACTCCTTCCTCGCTGACCTCGGTGTCCACATGGTTGTCTCTACCACATCCCACTCTTCTCCAAACAAAGGAACTCCAAAACTGAAAGGAACATGCCCAATAGGTTTTTCCCTCTTCAGTATGTTTTCCCAGAGCTGCCGTAGTGGGACTGCCACAGCATTGCCACCGTGCACCAAAGCGGTTGTGTGATCCAGGCAGAGGGCACAGGGGGGTTAAAAAAGACACACATTTCTGATGGTTTCTTACAGCAGGAGGCTGTGAGTTGGTAACTGAAGTGCTGGCGCCCAAGTTGGGGGCCCTAAGTTGGAGTTGACCTGTGAATGAGTCACAGCCTAGCAGAATGCTTTGTTTTTTCCACCGGCTTCATGTTCCAGAGGCAGAACCTGGCCCACCTGTGTCTCTGTGGCTCCACCCTCACCCAGGTGGTTGTGGTTGGGGTGGTGGGCAAGGCCAGGGCTACTTTAACCAGAAGTTGATCAGTTGGAAGAACTTCCTGTTGGGTGTGACTTCTGTTAGGGCTGGTCACATCTTGCTGAGCTTTCTGGGTGGTGTCCTTCCATATGAAGGGCCACCAAGGAGCCATCTCTGTCTGTTGTGTCCAGCAGGTGATGCTGGCACCACAGTGGGCAGTAGAGAAGCTGGACCCACAGGAATTTATGACAGGACTGTCTGAAAGAAGCCTTCTGAGGGGATGTTGGTGAGTTCAGTGTTGGCCTGTGTGATCAGGCAACTGATGGCAGCATCAAATGATGGCACATCATCATGGTGACGCTGAACCGGCACAACAGTAACCAACAGAACCAAAGAGCACTAATGATTTTGGTCAGCAGCGTTTGCCGTTTCTCACTTGCTGAAAGCTCTGCTTTTCACCGAGTCAGCTACAAAGATTTCTGCAAGGATCTTCAGCCAGTGTGAATTGCTGCAACTTCTCTGAAGTTCTGTGGAAGTTTGTCATCCTGTGTCAACTGATAATTTGGACCCTCGTCTTCAGAAAGGAGTCAAGGCCTGTGTCCGTGACAGGGAAAGGTTATTAGCAAGTGAAAATTGCTTCCTTTGCTTTTTCTGCACCTCCTTGTGACTGTAAATAACAGTGCAGCAGAGCATTCATAGACCTATGGGAGCAATCACCGATAAAGGCAGGAAAGAAAACAGCCCAAAATACAACTGCGAAGAAGAAAGCACCAGTGTGGATCAGTATTTCACCTCCTGCTGCTAGGGCACATGGCCCTGGGTGCCGAGGCTCTGAGGAGAGTGCTGCAGTAGTGGGACCAAGCCAGAGGAAGGAACCAACAGGAGAAAATATAATTCCAGCTGGGACGCTCTGTCTTATGCAATCCAGAGGAGAGGTGAGAGCTTGAAACAAAGCCTGGCAGCAATGCGACTGCTGGAGATGCTAAAGGCATAACAGCTGAAGCACTTGGTCTCAGTTGGGTTCAGTATCTCCCACTGTTCAGTTTAGGGTTAATTACACATAGATTGGTCTGAATTTCCCCACAAACCTCTAAGGTATAGCTTTTAATTTATCTGATTGAACTATTAGGATCTTCTGCTTGCTCAGGGGTAATTTTTGGGATGCTAAGAGCCTATCAGAAGCAGTGCTGCAACAAGTGGATTTCCTTCTGTTGAAATTACTCATTGTTTTAGCCTCAAGACATGGATCAATTCCTGTGTTTGCAGGGCAAAAAGCCCTTAATGAGCAGACCTAACTCATGTGGGGAGCTATCAGGTGGCAATGACTGCTGATAGCTGAACAAGGCCGGCATCGCCCTGGGGTTGTGGACCCAGACTCACTGAGAGGAGGTTGGATTGAGTGGGATTCCATCTCTTCTCCCAAGTGGTAAAACAAGAGGAAATGGCCTCAAATTGCAGCAGGGGAGGTTTAGTTTGGACATGAGGAAAAATGTCTTCCCTACGAGGGGTTATCAGGGCTGTGCCAGGCTGGGCAGGGCAGTGGTGGAGTCCCCATCCCTGGAGGGGTTTCCAAGCCGTGGAGATGTGGTGCTGAGGGACATGGGTTAGTGGTGCCCTGGCAGTGCTGGGGGAATGGTTGGATTCAATGACCTTAAAGGTCTCTTCCAATGAAAACACTTCTTTTGTTCTATGATTCTATGATCCTTGCGGAATAGGGCTGGTATAATCAAAATGGATTTTCTTTTCAGGAAACCTGCAAATGAACAGCAGTGGTGGATGGAGCTCACCTCACCCATCCTGCCACCCTCCAGCTTTGGCTCCAATGATTGAATGGTGAGCGCTGCTCTTCCCAACTCTTTTTTACGGAGGGGCAGCCAGAGCCCCGTCTCACTGAAGGAGAAGGAGAGGCTGTCTTTGACGTCAGTGAGAATTAAATCGAATCCCTGGAAAGGATCCAAGATGAAAGTGAGTGAATAATTCACAACCAATAATTTATGCAGAAAATGTAGTTTCTTTTCCTGGTCGAGGCTTGTCTGTAAAATGGAACAGATTACTTCAGCTGTGTTTGTTGTCTGAGCTGGTTCAATTAAGCTGAGTGAGGCTTTGAATCTCAGGTTTACTTTGGGGATTGATTGTGTATAGTTTCTATATCTGAGTCGGAATTTTCAGAAAACCTCGTCCGCTTTGGTTGGGGCCAAATTAGCTGAACTGTGTCACGATGCTGATTTTTGTGCCCTGATTGAATAAGCATAATACTTGCAGGGCTTGACCCAAATCTCTCCTTCATCTCTTGCTCTTGGATTAAGGCTGTGATCAAGAAGAGGCTTGACAAAATACTTGTTGTAGATGCTTAAGACATTCAAGAAAGGGAAGAGGAAGGAAGAGCGGGGAAATTTCCGTAAATGTTGGGCATTTTTTGCATCACTTCAGAGTCATTTGAAGCATCTGAGGTTTCTTGAGAATGAGTCTTTTGTGATAGGTCTTGCCTTGCTGTAAGATGAGAGGGTGGGTCTGCTGGAGAGCTGTGGTGGAGAGGGGCTGCAGAGGATGCCCAGCCCCTCCTTGACTCAAATGTCCTTTCCTAAAAGCAACGCCACCACAACAACCCCCCTGCATTTAAGTCAGCCTCGCACCCATGCTAATGTGGGTAGGTAATAAGCAAAGGGTCCAATTCTGTTGCGACAGCTCGGCGTCCTCAAACGAGGACACGCGAGACCCCAAAGGAGTGATGAGTTAAGGAGGCTACAGATAATTAGATGTGAGACTTGAAAAGGCTTTAGAGAAGTTATAATTACCCTTTATAAATTTTAATAAATGATTGATTTTTTTAAAAAAGAGAAAACAGTTGTAATAAAAATATTTGCGTCTTTAGAGAGCAGCCTGGTTGCATAAGGGCAGGCGGAGGAGGAGGCAGGTTCCATCGCTGGTGGTGACAGCTCTTCAGGAGCAGGGAACACTTACTGATGTGAACTGCTGGCTCTGGACTGGTTTCCACCTTCCCATCCTGGAAGAGCTGAATTGCTGCCAGTTTTGAATGAACTTCCAAGGCTGTTCCTGGTATGGCATGAACCAGTGACCTGTGTCCTTACTGCCTGACTCTGGTGAACGTTAGCTGGAAGAGGCTGTTCCAGGTCTTGGGTGGTGGAACATCCCTCCTGCCTTTTCAAATGCAAAATCTGGTGCTTGCAGCAGAATGATTTTTAAATTATTATTATTATTGTTTTGGGTTTTTGTTTAATCCTGAAGGGCATGCTTTACCCAGTCCTTAAGGGCATCCCAACTCTTCCGTCTTTGAGTTGGATGCCGCCTGCCAGCCTTCAGCCATCCACACACTCTTCTTTCTGTGCCAGGGCCATGAATGGCAATGCTAAGTGAAAGCAAAGCCAAGATTTGAGGTCTCTGAGGAGCTTCAGTATTGATCCCTCTGCAGCCAACCATCCCTCTGCTACAACGCTGCTTTTTTTGTCCTTTGAGGTCGATATACACCCTACCAGCCCTGCACTGATCCTGTGCTCCCCAGCTAAAGACTGGTGACTGAGGGGCTTGGTTGCATGTCCTAATCTGTCCATTCTCTGCTCCTTCCCAGGTACTTAAGGGACTTAGTGTTCATACAACTTTATTTTTAGCGTGGAAGATGATGTGATATCTCACGGTGGGGCCATTTACGCTGAGAGCTGGAGATGGGGTAGCAATCACTGGCATTTCAGAAGGGACTTCCCAATTCTGCTCCTGCGAATTGCCTACTTAGGCTCAGCTCTGACTCTTTAAAGTATTTTTGCTTTCCCTTTTGTCAGGGAAATGAATGTAATCACCAAGGTGCTGTTCTAAAATGTACTGCTCATTTTACGTAACCAATCGCATTAATTAACATTCATCGGAGCAGGCATAGGTGTGGTGGGGAGAATAAGAGAGTTCTTATAATCAGCCTTCTGGGAAAAAGATATCATAATTCCAGCGTGTGAACACTCTATTATCCACTGAAAAATATTCTCCTGTTCCCTCATCAAGAGCAAAAAAAGAGAAAGAAGGATGGTCAGATTACAGTTGCTTCTAATTCAAATGCGAAGACTCTTGATGGCACTGGATATTTTGAACAGAAAGTGCCTGCAGCGTTGGGCTTCACCAGGCGTAGGAACTTCTTCTCTCCGAGGAATATATTCCTTTGGTTTAGCATAGCTGGTGTCTCGGTAACGTGGCAGATTGAAAAATTCTCTGCCGACAACATCTGCGGGACTCTGACAAGTGATTAACAGCAGAAAGGAGCGTTTCATGAGGACATCCGCATTTTTATGCCGAGCTATCAGTATTGGCCTGCCTAGAAATGAAGGAGGAGATGATGTTTGGGCACTGCAGGTATTAATTATACACCACTGGAAGTGACGCGAGAGTGACAATGGACAGGAATAGACATCTCCACTTCACAACCTGCTTCTGCTGCACTTGAGCCTCTGATGCTGGAACTTGTCCCATAAATTCCTTACATCCTGGGTAAAGGAGGTATGAGGGAGATGTTGTGCAACCATGGAAGAACCACAACTGCAGCTTGGGCTGCCTGCAGTCCCTCCAAGTCCTGGTTGGCCACTGCAAGGAATAACAGGAGGTGAAGTAAAAGAGAACATGGGGCAGCAACATTGGGGACATACTCTGGGGGATCCAGAAGAACAATCTTGATGACTACCGTGTACCAGGCAACAGGAGCTGCGGAGCTTTGGGAGGCACATGGTGCTGTGGAAACGGTTTGGAATAAAAAATGTTAAAACAAGACAGGCAGAAAAGGATGGGGAGTTACATCAAAAAGAAACACATGCTGTGAGAGGTGGTCAGAACAGAGGAATGCCCAGGGTTTGGAAGGAAATGCAAGAACTGTGGTGGATGATGTCACTTGAAATCAGAAGATAAATACTACACTGGAATTAAAGACAGCACTAAGGTTTGGGTTAATTACATAGGGAAATGTGGGTGTAATTGCAAGGGATAATGGACTGTCGGCTGGGAAGTGCAAGGTCTTTTATTAAGCCTCATCATGTGTGGAATGTGCCAGAGAGCTCCATGCAGGGAAGATCCATGGGTGGCACACTGGGAAAACTCAATGCCAGTCACGGAGACTTCTTCATATTAAAGGAAGAGAGAAAATTAAATAGCAAACAGAGTCTGTAATAGTCATAGAACCACACAATGGTTTGGGGGGCAAGGGATCTTTGAAGCTCATCTAGCTCAACCCACCTGCAGGGAGCAGGGACATCTGCAACTAGAGCAGGTTGCTCAGAGCCCCGGCCAACCTCACCTGCAATGGTGCCAGGGATGGGGCAGCCACCA
Source organism: Eurystomus gularis (assembly GCA_013400335.1). Taxonomy (NCBI): domain Eukaryota; kingdom Metazoa; phylum Chordata; class Aves; order Coraciiformes; family Coraciidae; genus Eurystomus; species Eurystomus gularis. The sequence goes on from VZZY01008156.1 coordinate 237,088, forward strand.
CCTCTCGGGGCAACCTGCGCCAGGCTCTCACCACCCTCAGCAGCAACAATCTCTTCTTTCTCTCTAGTCTAAAACTCCCTCTTTTAGTTGAAAACCATCCCCCCTTGTCCCGTCCCAACAGGTCCTGCTCAAAAGTCCCTCCCCATCTTTCTGACAGGCCCCTTGAAGTCCTGCAAGGCCACCAGAAGGTCTCCCTGGAGCCTTCTCTTCTCCAGGCTGAACAAGGCCACCTCTCCCAGCCTGGCCTCCCAGCAGAGGGCTTCCAGCCCTCCCATCATTGCTGGGGCCTCCTGTGGCCCCGCTCCACCAGGTCCATGTCTCTGCTGTGCTGAGGACTCCAGAGCTGCCCCAGCACTGCAGGGGGGTCTCCCCAGAGCGCAGCAGAGGGGCAGGATCCCCTCCCTTGCCTTGCTGCCCACATCTGGGACACTGCTCAGATCTGTGTCAAGCACACTAATCTGTGTACCAAGGAGAGCTATTCAAGCGCTGGAAAGAGACCAGAAGCACAATATAAATCAAAATTTATCAATAAGCTTAGCTAAGTCCCAACTAAAGGAGTTGTGGGCTGTGTGGGGACCAGGGAGCCTCCTCCTGGAAACTGGGCACAAACTTGTACAAGGTCCAGCACCATTTGGTTCTGGGGTTACTCAAGGCTAGAACAGAAATAACATAAAGATGATTAGGGGAAAGGAGAAATAATGAAGATGCTGAGAGTTTTGGAGCATCTCTGTGCCCGGGAAAGGCTGAGAGCCCTGGGGCTGCTGAGCTGCAGAAGAGAAGCCTCAGAGGGGATCTGAGCAATGCTGAGCAAGAGCTCAAGGGCCCATGGGGGGCAAGAGGATGGGGCCAGACTCTTGTCAGTGGTGCCAGTGACAGGACAAGGGGCAACGGGCACCAACTGGAACCCAGGAGGTTCCATGTGAGCAGGAGGAGAAACTTGTTTGGTGTGAGGGTGTGGGAGCCTGGCCCAGGCTGCCCAGAGAGGTTGTGGAGTCTCCTTCTCTGGAGAGATTCCAAAGGCACCTGGACGTGATTCTGGGCAGCCTGCTCTGGGTGAGCTGCTGGAGCAGGGGGTTGGACGAGCTGATCTCCAGAGGTCCCTTCCAACCCCACCACGCTAGGGTTATGTGAAGAAGGACAATGTGACTTCCATTGTTATTTTCATAATCTGTATTTTTCTCTGAAAATTCATGAGCACTTTCAAACTAAAAAAGGGAAAGGTTGTTATCAAAGAGTATTCCTGGATAGTTTTTTAAATGGCAATGTTTGCAGAAAGTTCAATATTTCCCATAAATTAAAGAAAATGCATCTTGTTCCAGAAATGCTATATAACATGCTGAGGAGGGAAGCAGGGAAAAATATTGCCTAGTAAGTGATAATATATCAAGGTTTCTTTGCTCATTATCAGCATAAGAGACATAATATACATAAAATGTAGGTCACAGCATCCCATTTAACACCGTATTTATCCTTGGTGTGAGAGGTAGTCGTGTGCTACTGCAAAACAAGACATGTTCTGATAAGAAATTTCAGCAGCAAAAAGCCTCCTTATCTGTCAGAGAATGTGCTTGCTTTCTCCATGGATGCTTCTTTACAGCTCTTGCTGCTGCAGGGTGGGTGGGGCTGGGAGAAGATCCCTGTTTGCAGAGTTTGGACATTGGCAAGTGGATGAGCTGAGGGCATGGCGGCATCTCCAAAGGTTGAGGGAGGGGATCCTGCACCTCTGCCTTGGTGAGACCCAACCTGCAGTGCTGGGGCAGCTCTGGAGTCCTCAGCACAGCAAAGACATGGACCTGGTGGAGCGGGGCCAGAGGAGGCCCCAGCAATGATGGGAGGGCTGGAAGCCCTCTGCTGGGAGGCCAGGCTGGGAAAGGTGGCCTTGTTCAGCCTGGAGAAGAGAAGGCTCCAGGGAGACCTTCTGGTGGCCTTGCAGGACTTCAAGGGGCCTGTCAGAAAGCTGAGGAGGGACTTTGAGCAGGGCCTGTTGGGACAGGACGAGGGAGGATGGGTTTAAACTAAAAGAGGGAGATTGAGACTAGAGAGAAGGAAGAGATTGTTGCTGCTGAGGGTGGTGGGAGCCTGTCCCAGGTTGCCCAGAGAGGTGGTGGCTGCCCCATCCCTGGCACCATTGCAGGTGAGGTTGGCCGGGGCTCTGAGCAACCTGCTCTAGTTGCAGATGTCCCTGCTCCCTGCAGGGGGTAGGACTAGATGAGCTTCAAAGGTCCAGTTCAACCCAAAGTAGTCTATGGTTCTATGAAGGACGAGTGGTGGTTTCCCAGTTTCAAGCCGTGCCCCAGCCAGAAGCACGCCAGTTGGGATGCAGAGGGAGGGATGCTGTGGGTGACCCCCCCTCTCGGCACTGCTGGCAGCATGGGGCTGTCTGAGGGGCACCAGTAACCCCCAGTTTTGTCAGGCTTCTGACCATCAGCCCACAGCCTGCTGCTCCCCTTGCTTTTAAGTTTCTTGTTGTGTGTTGTGGAGGTCGAGGTGGGTGTTACACACGAGTCCCATCCTCCCGGCCTGTTAGAGCCAGTATTTTAGGCTATTCCTGGCTTCACATGTTATTCCTCATCCATATTGTACCAACTCCTCCCACCTCGTGGACTGCCTCCTTTATGGGCTTCGGCCCAGCACTTTGGCATCTCACTCATCATCATGATTGAGACAAATTTCAGCTGCTCGGTGATCCATCTCTGCACTCCTGACACCCCGCTGCTTATCTGTCCTGCCTTGGCGAAGGAGGGCAACCAGGAGCTTCGCTATCTTATTATTCTGTTTTTTCTATGCGATCAGAATTTGCCCTCATTCCCACCCCTTCCCATTTATCATTTCTGGTCAGCCTTCTCCTGCAGCAACTTTCTGATTGTCTATCAGCATCTCCTGCACCCTCCTGCGCTGCTCTTTATTGCTTAATTACTTTGGAGATGTTTAATGGTGGTAGCTCTTGTCTCTCATTTTCTTATTGCTATGCAGAACACCATGCAGAGTTCATCCCAGAAATGCCAAGGGAACAGACCGGACACTAATTGCATCTTTTTTCCTCGTGCTCCTGGTTGCACCAGTTTTCAGCAAAACACTCGCAGCAGCCGCCCCCCAAAAAGTCACAAAATGTGGACACTCAGCCATGGAAGGAGGGATCAGAGGCTGGGCCTGAGCGGTGGCACTGGCACCCATCTACACCCCAGCTCGTGCCTGGTGCCTGCTCTTGATGGCCCCATCCCTGCACGCCCCAGCCCGGTCATGAGGGAGCGATGGTGATTGCAGGGCCAGATGACGATCAGAGAAAATTTTCTGCAAGAAAGGAATGAGAAATGACCAAAAAATAACTATATTTAAGTGGCAGCATTGATGGGTGTTAGGCAGGTGTGCTCTGTCCCTGCGTGCAGGGTGAGCTGTCCTCCTCGGACAGACGGCAGTGCATAGATCATCTCCTCATCATCTCCAAAAGACGTTCCTACACCACATCTCTACACCACCACCACTGCAAAGACTCCTCTTGCTCAGGAGGATCTTGGTGGCTCTGGGCAGGGCCCTCAGGCCAGGTTATCAAGCCGCTTGAAAATGTTTTCAAAGAACATTTTTAGAAGGTAAAGCTTTTTTTTTTTTAATCGCAGCATCCCACATTGAGCTGTGTCAACAGCTCTTTTCCCTAATTGCAACCCACAGCGTGGTGCCCAGAGTACTAAATGTCACTGGATTTCTTCTACATCTCCTTCCGTTACTGAAACCGCTGCAGCTGCACCCATTTGTGTCTCGCTGGTGGGATTACTCTGCTCAGGGCCAGCGCGTCTCCTCTGTCTGTCCTGCAGGCTGGTGCAGGGAGGACATGCTGGTCTCCTCTGCCTGCCTCCTTATGTCTGCTCTACCATCACCAAGGTTGATAGGTCCTCCTGCCCATGTGCCGATAGTCATGGAATGATAGACTGGACTGAGTGGGATTGGACCTTTCAAGGTCATCCAGTCCTACCCCCCTGCAGGGAGCAGGGACATCTGCAACTAGAGCAGGTTGCTCAGAGCCCCGGCCAACCTCACCTGCAATGGTGCCAGGGATGGGGCAGCCACCACCTCTCTGGGCAACCTGCGCCAGGCTCTCACCACCCTCAGCACCAACAATCTCTCCTTCTCTCTTGTCTAAATCTCCCTCTTTTAGTTTAAACCATCCCCCCTTGTCCCGTCCCAACAGGCCCTGCTCCAAAGTCCCTCCCCATCTTTTTGACGGGCCCCCTGAACTCCTGAAAGCCCGCAAGAAGGTCTCCCAATAAGGTCTTTCATATTGTGCTACAGCAAGTTGCTACACATAAATGTGCAAAATTAACATAAAGATCATGTCAAGCATTCCAAGTAAGCAAATACGTATTTATTCACAATGTGCAAGATGAGATGGTGAACAAAATCCTCCCTTTGAAAGAGCAGCTGTAATGGCAGGGGGTTGAAAAAAAAAATAATTAATGATATTAAATAAAAAGCAGGGACCCGGATCAAAACATGATGTTATAGACAGAAATAGAGGCACTGCAGCAGAAGGCTGCAGAGCTAAAAAAATCCCTTTATAGAGCTATGTATAGGCATAAAAACAGGTAAATGAGGCAAGAGAGCGAAGGCCGCAGTGTCACAATGCCCCTGGGGTGTTTCTGCAGCCTCTGCTGCGAGCAAGGCATGAGAAAACGGGGCTGGAGGGATGGTTCAGATGGTTTGGCTGAACTTTTGAAAGTTTTGAAAGTAGGTTAAGATGTCAAATAATAAAACACCCAGGTAAGCAGGTGTGGGGCCCCCATGGAGCCACGGCCCCCCTGGCCTCCGCCCTTCTGAGGCAAAGAAGCCAAGAAATAAGAAAAGTTCAATTAAATAGCCCAAAATGCTGAAAGCTGCGTAAGGCATCGTTATCTAGGATTTTATTAGGCATAAGGAATACGTAACTCTGGAATTGCGTCGCTTTCCGAGCGCCTTGCAGGCTCTTCCTACCCCCACAAAGTTGACCGTGGTAGCAAGATTTGAAGGTTTCCAGCAGAAGATAAGCTGGAGATAATGAAGCCTCCCCTGGGAAAGTCCTTGCATGGGATCGTTTCCAAACATGAATTGGGAAAAGTCTTTCTGGGTGGCTCAAGGGAGAAGAATCAACCCCAGGAGGTTCCCGTGCTGCTGAGGGACTGTGAAGGGAAGGGTCCTGAGCTGTGCCCCTTGGTTCTCCCAACCTTCCCCAGCCTCAGATGCAGCAATTGCTAAAATACAAATAATCTCAGCCTTTAGTCCCACCTTTTAGATGTAATTGTTGCTGACATGCTCCGATTAGCCCCCCCACACACACACCTTTTTTTTTTACAATAAATATATTTACCAGGCTTTATTTTTAAAGCAGTGGAAACCACACAACTTGAATTTTTTATAATATACATGTTATTTCCTCACTCCATCTGGAAGGCCCCTTGGAACTCATTTCACGATCTGCATTCCCTATTAGAGGGAATGAGGCTAGTTCCTCACTCAAGTCGATGGAAGTTAAATTAAGCTGAACAAAAAATTTGGAGGAAAACAGCTTCTATATTTATACAGAAACTGGAGGTGAAAACGCAAGGCTGAAGCTTTGATGTTGTAAAACTGAGGATATATTTCCCGTTTTATGAATAGTCCGGCAGGTTTTGGCAGGAATATTTAGGCTTATGCCTAAAAGCATCTCTGTGAGCGCTGGGGGGTTGGACGGTGCCCTGTGCACACCACATTTAGGGAAGCTGGTTCTTGCATGTCTGAAGTCTTGCTACACATAGAAGCGCTTTCAGTGTCCTCATTTTTCCCTAGCTCAAAGCTGCACTCGTACAAATAAGTTGTATTTTTGATTCTTTTTGCATTTCCGAGCTGAAACCAGCGGATGCTGAGCCTGTTTCTAAATGTGCCACCTTTGGTTGGTTTCCTTTCTCCCATTAATCATAGAATCATTATGGCTGGAAAGGACCACCAGGATCATCAAGTCCAACCTTCATCCCAACATGTCTCTGGCCACTAGACCATCGCCTCAAGTGCCACATCTACTCGTTTGTTAAACCCCTCCAGGGATGGTGACTCCACCACCTTCCTGGGCAGCCTGTTTCCCATGAAAAATTGTGTGAGCTGCAGCCCAGGAGCAAGTGGTCAATGCCTGTGGGACCTGCCCAGCAGAAGTCAATGCCACATGGGTACTGCCTTTGGAAACCCAAAGGATTTTTGGAGAGTGGCAGGGAGCCCAGGGCTGAGCCACACGCAGCCAGCAACCTCACTGCCCAGGCTGGGACCTCCATCCTTTCTTCTGCTCACCTGTGTGTGCTCTGGGATGTGAGAGGTGATGGATAAGACTTGAGAATACATCCGTGCATCTTAGTGGATGAGCACTATCTGACACCGCTTCAACACAGCTTTGCAGCTGAGCAAACATGTCTCATATCAGCTTGAGTCTTCAGAAAGTCAAATGCTGGGCTGGCCAGGATGGATCATGGCGTTAACAAGGGAAGTGCAATGGGAAGAAGCAGAGTGACGCTTCTGCAACTGCCCGTAGGTGCTGCTGGTGTCACAGCTAACCTCGCTGCTCTGCTGCCGAAGGACACCAGTGGTTTCCCATTTCATAGAATCATAGAATTGGAGAATCAGAGAATGATTTGGGTTGGAAGAGACCTTTCAAGCTCATCTAGTCCTACCCCCCTGCAGGGAGCAGGGACATCTGCAACTAGAGCAGGTTGCTCAGAGCCCCGGCCAACCTCACCTGCAATGGTGCCAGGGATGGGGCAGCCACCACCTCTCTGGGCAACCTGCGCCAGGCTCTCACCACCCTCAGCAGCAAAAATCTCTTCCTTCTCTCTAGTCCAAATCTCCCTCTTTTAGTTTAAACCCATCCCCCCTTGTCCTGTCCTAACAGGCCCTGCTCAAAAGTCTGTCTCCATCTTTCTGACAGGCTCCTTGAAGTCCTGCAAGGCCACCAGAAGGTCTCCCTGGAGCCTTCTCTTCTCCAGGCTGAACAAGGCCACCTCTCCCAGCCTGGCCTCCCAGCAGAGGGCTTCCAGCCCTCCCATCATTGCTGGGGCCTCCTGTGGCCCCGCTCCAGCAGGTCCATGTCTCTGCTGTGCTGAGGACTCCAGAGCTGCCCCAGCACTGCAGGGGGGTCTCCCAGAGCGCAGCAGAGGGGCAGGATCCCCTCCCTGCCCTGCTGCCCACGCTGCTGGGGATGCAGCCCAGGAGGACGTTGGCTGCTGGGCTGTGAGCGCACGGGGCTGGCTCATATGTCGTTTGGTGATGAGTGGACGGACAGTGAGCATTTGGTGCAGCCTTGGTGGTGACATCCAGTCCCCGTGCACGTCCCCAGATGTGCTCACTGCACCCAGCACTGAAAAATTACCGCGGCATTGTCAGTCGTGACAAGCTGGTTGGATGCTGGAGGTTGCCAAGCACACATGAAGCCTGAACATCACCAAGAATGTATTAGTTTCATATTCATACTACGTGTCCCTCAAGGATTCCTGCAGTGTTCCTGCAGCCCCATGGCAGCAGGTATTCAGAGGAGGTGGGCTGGCATGAGAGAGGACAGCTCCACAGCAAGTCCTTAGCTCTCCACTGATGAATGGATTTCCATGTTTTTATTATAATAGACTGGCAGAAAAGTAAATAGACATGCTAACATGAAAAATCAAGTTTCATTTTAATGAAATGTTTATTCACAGCAAGTTTAATATTAATGCTAAATTGATCTGTGGAATTTTTCCCCATCAAAAATTAATGTGATACAGTCTTTGCTTTTCTGCACTGAAAGCATCTTCCAATTAATTGGCAGATAACGCACCGTAAATCCAACGCCGCCACTCAGACAGTCCCTGGCCATTAGTTTTTTGAAGTGCACAACCACTCAATGAATAATTCATGATGATTTATAGCAGTATTCAACTATTACTAGTGTATTGGTATTGTCGAGCAAGTAACAATTTTTTATTTATAGTTGGGAAAGAGCGAAAATGAAGAGGGAATATAAATATCAGCTGGTTACCGCACATATCGTGCATGCATTAAAAAATCCGACCTAACACCTACTCGGCAAGATGCTGCTGCCACATTGTGCTTTGTAGGAAGGAGCCCCAAACTTCTCCGGAGGTCTAAACAAACTTGGTGTAACCTAGAAGCCAACACGCCGGCTTTTCTCCTCTCCCTTGAGTTCCGCGGCCGGCAGCTCCACGTTGAGAGGATGGCTTCAGCACCTTCCAGCACAAGGCAGCAATTAGTGAGGGGTTTAGAAACGACTTATTCTGCAGTGGAGGAAAAAAAAAAAAGAGGAGTTCTTGCCATGGCAACGAGCACAACGTATGGCACTGCATGTCCTCACCCCACAGCAGGTACCCACCAAGAGCCGTGTGGAACAGGACCATGCTCTGCTGCTCCACATGAAGCAGAAATGTGCCTGGGTTTGTTACATTAATATTGATTAAAGACTTTTATGACTAAGTGTGAGGAGGAAGCAAAACCCTGTTCAGTGCTTGGAATAATTTTGAGTGCTTATTTTTAGGCCAGCACGAGATAATTGATTTACACCAAGCCCTTAACATTGTGATGGAGCCAAGGGCCGGGTTCTTAATCCTGTTCCTGGCCCTTAATGGCTTCGGGTCATAAAGCAGCCGTCGTGCACATCATCACCAACGGGTTCCTGGACCACGCTCCCTGGGTCTCCATCCTTCCTTCATTATAGGAAGAAACAACAAGAGCTTCTGTATTTTCCACTCTGCCTTTCTCGAGGCTTTCTGCTTCATCAGCATCCTTTTGAATTCCCAATGAAACCAGATAGGCTGTAAAGGAAAACTACTAAATATAATTTGACATGAAAAAACCTCTCCGAACCCTTCTTTATCTATATTTTCTAATCCATGGCTTTTCCTTAAATGCTCACACACCAAAGAAAACAGCTGAAATTAAAAACCCCGTCGCATCTTCAGCTCTGAACACATGCAACGTTCCAGCTCCCAAAAGAATTTCCTTGAGGAGCTGTAAGAAACTGAAAATAGGGCTTAGAGGGAAAGTGTGGTGATAATAGTAATAATAATAATAATAACAACAACAATAATAATAATGTCTAAACTAGAGGAGTAGCCTAGTGAGGGCAGACGGCCTGCAAGGCGGCTAGTGCAGAATGCAAGGAGAGGCAAAGCAGGAGGACATCCAAGATAGGCTGGTCCCCACCAGTGAGGAGCTTGTGATGGCAGGATATAGAATTGGAGGCTCCTGTGCTGGAGCAGACCCCCCTGGCCAAGGGCAGGGATACATTTCCAGATACCCCAAAGGGTTGTGAAGGGCAACTGCCCAGGGCAGTGGTGGAGTCCCCATCCCTGGAGGGGTTTCCAAGCCGTGCAGATGTGGTGCTGAGGGCCAGGGGTTAGTGGTGCCCTGGCAGTGCTGGGCTTATGGTTGGACTTGATGATCTTAAAAGTCTTTTCTCACCTAAATGATTCTATGGTTTTTATCCCTGCTTGTGTGTGTGATCCTTTCCCCCACAGACCTTCCCACATACCTCATCCATGGTCTATTGAAGGAAACTAGTGTTGCAGTTAATTCTGTGGGGTTTGGAGCCAAGCCCACGCACGTGGCCTCTCCTAGCACCGAGCACCATCTGAAATGGGAGGAAACCCGTGCAGCCCCATGCCTTTAATGGGACCTATAAATGGAAAATGAGGAGCTCAGGCCTTTCTCCTGTTGTTACGACATTTATTTGTTATGTTACGACATTATTATTTATTATGAAGGATGACTGTGGTTTTTTTCCTGCTTGCTCTCTGCTCGTTTGAAGGAAAGACATTTCTCCTGCAGGAGAGCCCCTTCTGCAACGCAGGGAGGCGAATGATTCAGTGGCGTGGAGGTTTTCCAGCCTAACTTTTCTCCCTCGGTTGTCAGGGAGGATGGTCTGAGCTGAATTTTAACAAACCTGATTTCCTGCCAGCTCCTTCAGCTCCATCGGTGGCGAAAAATAAACGGAGAGTTCGAAACAGCCTGAACACAAATCACACTCCGCTGCACCTAGTTGTGTCTTGCGAAGGAGATGCTGCTGCTGTCGTGGACCTCCTGATCTTCAGCTACCAACAGAGATCATCTGGGAGTCAAACAAGAGTGGACAACTCCTGCTCTCTCAATGTAAAAAAGAGGTAAAAAAGGGCATATTCTGCACTTTTGTGCACTTGGAAGCGCTCCCCCTCCCATTCAAATGCGTCCCGGATCCCTTCACTTTGGGGCTTTTTTGTTCTTCGGGAGCCCTGAAGGTCTGACTCTGCTCCAGGAAGGTGGTGGCTGTCATCCAGCAGCCTGAGAGGGAGCTGAGCAAGATTTAAAGGAAAAAAAACCCCAACAAAGGGGTTCAAATGCAATTACGTGACAGCCCCCGCAGTTTCCCGAGGCAGCAGCAAGTTTTGAAGGACACTGTCATCTCTCCAGCTGCGGGGTTTCTAAAGAATACATTTGCTGCACCTTGTGTCGGAGCTGGCATCTCTCGTTTTTCAGCAATGCCAAGGTGAAGAGCTGGTTTTTTGAGGCAGGGCCCACGTTTGTTGTGAATAACTAGAGTCCTCTCCATAGGAGATGAATTCGACACCCAGAGCTTTCTGAATCTCGAGCACAAGCGTTCACCAGCTGGTGAACCGTCTCGGGGGAATCTGCACTAAGCTTGCTCGTCAAAATAGCAAATTAAGGCTCTGATGGGGCCATTTAGTGCTTTTAAAACCTGCAGCCAAGTTGAGGTAGAGGTGAATAAAATGTTCCTTTCCTTGCAGGGAACTTGTTTGCGCTGAATTTTTTTGCATCCTCACCTGAGGATGGTGACCCCTGGGGTTGGGGAGAGCTGCCTGTCCCATCCTCTCCCGCTCCCACCACTTTGCAGGGCTCCAAAGGCACTCTCATTAGGTGATGTAAAGGTTTGTTTGCCGTAGCACAGACTTATCCTATAAAAGAGCTTTTCTGTGTCCCTGGGAAGATCAAAGCCCCATCCCTTCGGGTCAAGGACCCGTGAAGCAATGGGTGCTGCTCAAAACTGATCCCTTTGCCGAGGTCATCTGTGCTTGGCTGAGTTTAGGAGTCATAAAGCCCCAAGATCTCTCATGGTGAAGGACACTGTCCAGAAATCGTGAGCCAGCTCCCTTGGGAGTTTCTGTGTAGACCTTGGTTATCCACTCCTGTGTCCCTCAGGGATCCTGGCTGCACAACATCTCCATAGCTGCTTATCTTCTTTTCTTCTCCTATGCTTTTCCCTTTTCCTCCTCTGGCTTTTTTCTTCTCTCACTGTATCTTCATCCTAATGCTCCTGCTGTTGGACCCCATTAAAGCACCAAATGTGCATCAAGCAGCACATCCCGGTGGTTCAGGATCTGCTAGGAGATGAATGCTACATTTTCAGCCTTGGCTTGTGCTTGTCCACCTGCTTTCCTCTCTGCCAGTCCTTCCACTTCCCTTGGGGACCTTCCTTTGGGTGGCCAGAGGCTGACGCCCCTCTCCCAGCTGAAGGCTGGGGTGTTGTAGGATCCCAAGAGCTGGTCAAGGCATCTACAGGCAATGGGTGCAATGCGCGCACAGACAGAAGATTTGGGCTTTGCACGTCCATCCCACTGTGTCCACCAGTCATGTCTGTGTGTCCATCCCATCACACAGGTCTGCAGCATTGTCCCACCATGGGCAGGGACATCTGCAACTAGAGCAGGTTGCTCAGAGCCCCGGCCAACCTCACCTGCAATGGTGCCAGGGATGGGGCAGCCACCACCTCTCTGGGCAACCTGCGCCAGGCTCTCACCACCCTCAGCATAAAACATTTTTTCCTCATACCTGGTCTAAATCTCCCTCTTTTAGTTTAAAACCATTAGGGCACCATCCTGGAGGAAAGGGAGCATGTCCCCATCGGCACAAAGGCAAAGCAAATAGAGGAATGTGTTAAAGCTGTCGATAAATGGCTAAATGCAGCGAACTAAGAGAGCATTTTCCTTTGTTCTCCAGTTTTGATGTTACATTTAAATCAAGCGTGAGCTCGATGTCTCCTTGATTTTGCCTTTATAACTGTAATTAAGGGAGACGGGAGATCTCTGGAGTGTTGTCGCCTGCTTATTTTTGTGTGCTGGCTCATGTTAAAATCTGTCATGCATTCCCGGCGGAGGGCAGGAGATACGGTGCCAGGCTTGCACAGCCCTTCTCGAAACATTTTGTGTAGCAGCTTTCCAGGCAGCTTCTCAAGCAAGCCATGCTCGCTTCTGGGTGGTTGGAGGAGGCTGCTCCCCAATCCAGCCAGCAGCGGGGGACTGTCTCCATGCCCCAAAAGCCACCGAACCGGGGATGTGACAGCTCAGCATCACCGGACCCTACCCTGGAGGAGCTGCTGCACAAAGGATGCTTCTCTGCCCAGGATCAAGGAGCTGCTGTCTGGAGGTGGATGGGGCTTCTCCTCGGGAGGGAAGAGATGCGCTTTCTGCCCACAGTAAGCCAGAGGCTGGTGCTGCGGCGGCCTGAAGGGTGCAAGAGTTTTGGGGAGCCCTAGTTTTGCTGCAGCTCTTGCCAGGGTGGGGATGGACATGCCATCAGTGGGCACCAACCCCAGGAGAAGGGGCGATGGAGCAGCTCCTCACCCTGGTTTGATACCGTGGGTGCAGGAGTGGGATGGTAAGGGCTGGGTCCTTTCTGACCACTGAAATTGTCCCAAAAGGGCCAGCAAGTCATGAGAGAGGCTGGCAGGAGCTCATTGTGCAGATGCTGAGCCGTGATGCTCTGCTGACGGGACCAGCCCTCACGTGTGGGGTGTAAGAGGCAGGAACCGATGTAAGGCCTTTGCTGTGCAAGTTTTTGAATCTGGGTTTTGCAGTTGACTTGTTTGTTAGGTCACTTCAACGTTGATGGTGGGAGCTGCCCAGGAAGCCTGGCAATGGCACGTCAGGAACACCACAGAGCAACTTGGGGAGCGAGGCGTTGACACTTCACTTAAAGACCCCGAGCTTGCAAAAGCGTTGGGCTCCCCAGGGCCCCAGCGCAAAGCCAGGAGCACACAGACTGAGGTCCCTGATATGTCCAAGCAGAGTAGTTTCAGGATCTTCCTTCCTTGAGCAGAAAAATAAGAAGATGGTATGAGCCCAGCTTGGAAAGAAATAAAAAAAAAAGAAGAGGATTATATAAAATGCTTCAGGAAACTTGCTGTCAGTAAGTGAGAGAAGAAGCCCCCGAGCTTCCTCGGCACAGAGCGGAGTGTAGCTCTAGTCGCGTGCACATGGAAGTGCCTTCAGGCTGTTTCACTGGGAGACAAGACTCTGGTGTTGTGTTCTTAGTGCTCTGGAAATCTGCATTTTTTAATTATTTGCATGCTTTTAAGGAGCGCAACTCCTTACACAGACGTCCAGCTGTCCAGGTCACCAAAAGCTGTTCTCTGGGAAAGAAAGAGGAGGAGAAAAGGAGCCTGCCTGGTCCTGGGTGCTCCCTGGGGCTGTGGTGTTGGGAGGCTGCCTGCTCTGGAACCTGGGATGAGATTTTCTCTCCGTGATTTGTGTAATCAAAAGCAAACCTAAGCTGGCAATAGTTGACTGCTTGGTCCTTGTGCTCCATGAGCTGGCAGGGCGAGTGCTGGCACATGTACCTGCAGACCTGAGGATGTCCCCAGGTCTCACTGCACCATTATAAAGAAAAAGTAAGACTTAATCACAAAATCACAGCTTGGTAGGGTTTAGAAGGGACCTCTGGAAATCATCTCTTCCAACACCCCTGCTAAAGCAGGGTCACCCAGAGCAAGTTTGCCCAGGGGGCAAGAGGATGGGGCCAGACTCTTGTCAGTGGTGCCCAGCCACAGGACAAGGGGCAACGGGCAACAACTGGAACCCAGGAGGTTCCATGGGAGCAGGAGGAGAAACTTGTTTGGTGTGAGGGTGTGGGAGCCTGGCCCAGGCTGCCCAGAGAGGTTGTGGAGTCTCCTTCTCTGGAGACATTCCAAAGGTGCCTGGACACGATCCTGGGCCCCCTGCTCTGGGTGAGCTGCTGGAACAGGGAGGTTGGACCAGATGATCTCCAGAGGTCCCTTCCAACCCCCACCATGCTGGGATTCTGTGTGACCTCCTGGCAGAAGCTTGATCTTCAGAAGTCACCCACGTGTCTGGATGGGTGGGTGTACCTGGAGCCTGGTGTTTGGACATGCTGTAAGCCACCAGGGCCTCCTTTGTGAACTATCAGGATTTGGTCCCTTACAGTCGTTGCAGTGCCCCAAGATGGAACCATGTGAGTAGGACTGTATAAATGTAAAAGGAGATTAAAAAATGTGGTTTCACACTCTTTCTACTCCCTGACCATGTCCCCCCCTTGGCTAGGACATGTGCATAGCACGTCCCCCGTGATGGGCTGGGAACGTGGAGCAGCTAATGCAAGAGATGATCTCTTTTCGTATTCGCTTGCTATTTTATTCCTGAAGAAAATAAATTTTTTAAGTCAGGTTTTTCACTGAGTCTGTCCGAGAACATGGACAAGAAAGGTTAGTGATAAATAATGTAGAGCTGCATCCCCTGTTGAGGGGAAGGAAAATACAGGGAGCCTCCTAAGGAGAAACAGCAGCACCCTTGATGGATGGGGATGAGCCAAAGGGGGTGAGGATCCCACCAGGTCACCAAAGCCCTTCTCCTGCCCATGGGGAGAGCTGCCTGTAGGCCTCTGGCCAAGCAGGGAGCAGCCAGATCTGCATGAGCCAACCCCAACAGCAGCTCCGGAGGCTTGTTGGGGCAATGAAAAATGCAGCAAAGGCGGCTGGATCAAAGCAGCGCAGAAACACTTCGTTGGGCTGTGCTCTGGAGACTATTGGAGGATGAGCCCAAAGAGGAAGGTGTCATCTTCTACCCAGCTTTTTAATCAATTCAGCCAAATTGTTGTGCATGGCAGAGGGCCAACATAGCTGCTGCCTGGCCAGCGTGGTGCTTCACCCCCATGTACCTCCCCTCTGCATCAAAACACCAGGAAAAGCTCTGCCAGGGTTGAACCATCACCCCAATGTGCTCCCACCTCAGGACAGCTTGGCAACACAATGCCCTCACTTTGGGGAGGTGGACAACTGACCACTGAGCTCTTGGTAATTTGTCCTCGGCCCTTGAGTAGTGAAAGCCCCACAGGAGCCCTGGAGCTCTAGCCTTCCACCCCTACCAGATTTCCTTGGGCCATCTTGTCTAGATAGTGCTTCTCCCAAGAAAGGTCAGACTTTGAGGTCTCTTCCAACCTGGTATTTTATGATTCTGGGATTCCTTGCTTTGTTTTGTCCTTTCATCCTGCCATGCAGAAGGTCGGTCACTGCTCATGCAATGCGAGAGGGATGATGACTCACTGATGGAGAAAATGAGCTTTTGGTGAAGGGCTGTGAGACAAGCTTCGCGTGGGAACAAGTGCAGGGGAGGAAGAAAACTTCTGCAGAAGTTGCACAGAGTATGGGGTTTGAAAGGACCATGGGGAAACAGAGTAAGGTAGAAAGTTAGGAAGTGATGGTGCTTCAGAGATTCTGTCAGCATTCATGTCCTACTTCAGGCACAAGAGCAGCCACAGCCCAGAAAGCTGCTCATAAACAGCGAATGATTTCTTCAGCATGTGGTTTCTCATGGGTTTCATTGACAAGGGGTAATGACTTTAAACTCAAAGAGGGTGATTTAGACTGGAGAGAAGGAAGAGATTTTTTGTGCTGAGGGTGGTGAGAGCCTGGTGAGAGCCTGGTGAGGTTGGCCGGGGCTCTCAGCAACCTGCTCTAGTTGCAGATGTCCCTGCTCCCTGCAGGGGAGTTGGACTAGATGGCCTCTAAAGGTCCCTGCCCACTGAAACCATTCTATGATTCTATAATCCTATGATTCAAGGAGGATGTGCAGTCCATCGGTGGACATTAGTGGCCCTGGGGATGGGTGGACACTTTGTGGTCTTCAAGTATTTCAGCGCTTTGGGGCCAGCTTCATGATAAATTTAACCTATCACAGGGAACCTGTAGTTTGGGAGGAACAATGTCTGCATTGTAGGGGCACATTAAATCCACTGTGGGCACCCTGAGAGCCCGTGTGCTAAATTATGTATCCGGTAGCAAACTTTAATGGAAGTTTTGGATTCTTTTCTTGCTCAGTTTTCTACTTGAAAAGAAATTCATCAAACAGGGACTGCAAGGAGAGCAGATCACAGAGCAGCTTTCAAAAAAAATAGGTCTGCTTTAAAGACATCACTTGTTTCAGCTCCTGGCTTGTACCAGCACTAGTGTGGGCAGCAGGACCAGGGCAGGGATCGTCCCCCTGGACTGAGCACTGGGGAGGCTGCACCTCGAATCCTGGGGTCAGGTTTGGGCCCCTCACTCCAAGAAGGACATTGAGGGGCTGGAGCGTGTCCAGAGAAGGGCAATGAAGCTGGGGAAGGGTTGAAGTGCTGGGGCCTGAGGTGTGGGCCACAAGCTGGAGTTGACCTCTGAATGAGTAACAGCCTAGCAGAATGCTTTGTTTTTTCCGTTGGCTTCATGTTGCAGAGGCAGAACCTGGCCCACCTGTGGCTCTGGGGCTCTGCCCTCACCCAGGTGGTTGTGGTTGGGGTGGTGGGCGAGGCCAGGGCTATATCAACCAGAAGTTGATCAGTTAGAGGAGCTTCCTGTTGGGTGTGGCTTCTGTTGGGGCTGGCTGCATCTTGCTGAGCTCTCATGGTGGTGTCCTTCCATGTGGAGGGCTCCTGAAGGAGCCATCTCTGTCTGTTGTGTCCAGCGGGCGATGGTGGTACCACAGGAACTGATGGCAGGACTGTCTGAAAGAAGACTTCTGAGGGGATGTTGGTGAGTTCAATATTAGCCTGTGTGATCAGGCGACTGATGGCAGCATAAAATGATGATGGCTGAACTGGCACAACTAGAGTCTAGAGCACAAGTGTGGTGAGGAGCAGCTGAGGGACCTGAGGGTGTTGAGCCTGGAGAAAAGGAGGCTCAGGGGAGACCTTCTGGCTCTGCACAACTCCCTGAAAGGAAGTAAGAGCCAGGTGGGTTGGTCTCTTCTCCTAAGGAACAATTAATAGGACAAGAAGAAATGGCATCAAGTTACACCAGGTGAGGTTGAGGTTGGCCATGAGGAACAATTTCTTGCTGGTAAGGGCTGTGAAGGGCTGTGCCAGGCTGGGCAGGGCAGTGGTGGAGTCCCCATCCCTGGAGGGGTTTCCAAGCTGTGGAGATGTGGTGCTGAGGGCCATGGGTTAGTGGTGCCCTGGCAGTGCTGGGTTAACTGTTGGACCTGATGATCTTAAAGGTCTCTTCCAACCAGAACAATCCTGTTTCTCTGATTCCATTCAGCTGGCACTTAACCTTGCACACTCGGTTCCTGAAGTTACCTAATTACAGTCACATCTGAAACACCTCCATTTAACTGAGTGTCAGAAACCCCGCTGTTTAACTGAGAAGAGACTGAGGTGTTCTTCACTTCCACAGAGCTGAGCTGCATCATTTTAAACTTCCAAGGCTGTGGCTGTGCAGGGCCGCTCCACTGTAGGCAGCTATAGGTGTTGGGGAAAGCATCTGCTTTTTCTACCTCTGTCTGTGATTATTTTGGTGTGAAAGAGCCTGGAGGACGGACAAATCTTTTGGTTTTAAGACCTGGGCTTCTCCAGCTGCATCTTACAGTATTTTACTACCACGAGCTGTACTTTTTACCCCATTTTCTCTTCCAGACCTATCAATTCTAAGCTGCTTTTTTCCTTTGCAAACTCTTGGTTAATTGAAAATGTCAGTTATTGTATTTGATGATATTTTCTCTGCAGTTTGAACTCTGGCTGTGATCGTGATTGTTGTGAGAAGGGACTTTATCCTGAATCTAGTCATAAAGACACGATGCAAAAGTCTGAGCTGTCGCAAATCAGGAGGGGATTCAGGATCCTAACAAGGATTTAAACCTCACTTCTCATCCATCTAATACTTTGTAGGAGAAGTACAGATATTTTTCCAATTTCTTTTAGTCTTGTTTTTAATTTCATACATTTTACATCTCTACCAGAGCTGCTCTTGGCTTCTTACAGAGATATTGAGAGCCATGAAATTAAAGAAGTCTGATGAAACAGCACATGCGCTGCTGCATTACAGAATCCCAGCGTGGTAGGGGTTGGAAGGGACCTCTGGAGATCATCTTGTCCAACTGCTCCTGCAGGGTCACTCAGAGCATTCTGTGTAGCCTCCACTGGACTCTCTCCAGTAGCTCCTTGTCTCTCTTGAACTGGGGAGCCCAGCACTGGACCCAATACTGCAGAGGTGGCCTCATTAGAGCAGAGTAGAAGGGTAGGAGAACCTCCCTCAACCTGCTGGCCTCACTCTTCTTCATGCACCCCAGGAGACCATTGGTCTTCTTGGCTATAAGAGCAAGCTGCTAGCTCATGGTTAACCTGTTGCCCACCAGGACTCATAATAACATCGAGTACTGGGGATCTGCCCTCAGAGGTGCCAGGGAGAAGATTCAACTCCATTGGATGTAGCTGCCAGAGGCAGGCAGGTTGCCCAGGGCACCCAGCCCGCTCTGCAGTCTGCAGGGAGGAATGGGAACCCCAGAAGACCACAGACACTTGTTCCAAATAGGGATCAATTCCCTGGAGATACTTGCTCCTCTGTTGTAGAGGGTGGTTTCTTAGATATCTGGCTTCTAGATAGTTACAGTCTGGGGAGGTGGGTCCCTTCCCAAGCTTCCTAAGAAAGCCAAACACAAGTCAAAGATTAAAAGAAAGCTTTCAGCTTTTTCATTTTACTTGCAACGTCTCAGAAAAATGCGTTGAATGTTGGGAAGCAGCAGCACAGTGGGAGCTGCTTGCAGCAATGGGGGAAGCAACTGAAGAGCTGTCAGGGTCAGTCATCCAAGCTGTTATGATTGAGAGTTAAATTTGATCCTTTTGAAAAATCTGATGCAGGAAACAGTATCCTGGGTTGTGTTAAAAAGTGTGGGCAGCAGGTCAAGGGAAGGGATTCTGCCCCTCTGCTCTTGTGAGACCCTACCTGGAGTTAATGCATCCAGCTCTGGAGGCTCTGATACAAGAGGGACACAGACCTGTTGGAGCAGGGCCAGAGGAGGCCCCAGCAATGGTGGGAGGGCTGGAAGCCCTCTGCTGGGAGGCCAAGCTGGGAGAGGTGGGCTTGTTCAGCCTGGAGAAGAGAAGGCTCCAGGGAGACCTTCTGGTGGCCTTTCAGCACTTAAAGGGGGCCTACAAGAAAGTTAAGGAGAGACTTTTTATGAGCGCTTGTACTGGTAAGATGAGGAGTGATGGCTTTAAACTGGAAGAGGGGGGATTGAGATTAGAAACTGTGAAGAAGCTCTTCACTGTGAGGGTGGTGGAACACTGGAACAGGTTTTCCAAGGAGGTTGTAGATGCCCCAACAATGAAGGTGTTCAATATCAGGTTGGACGGGGGCTTTGAGCAACCTGGTCTAGTGGGAGGTGTCCCTGCCCATGGCAGAGGGGTTGGAACTAGGTGATCTTTAAGCTCCCTTCCAGCTCAAACCATTCTGTGGCTCTATGATTCTATGAATTTTGGGGAGAAACTGTGTAAAAAAGAAGAAAGTGACAATTGTGGCTTAGTTCCTTTAAGATCTGAAAACCTAAAATTGCTCCTTCCACTGCTGCATTGAGAACATGTGGGAGTTACCGAAAAGTGTAAGACTCTTGTTACTATTCCAGACTTTTAGGCAATGTTCAGCTTAATCAGTAGCAGAAAATTAAGGCAGAAGAAAATGTGCAATTGAATTTGAGCAAGGACCCGTGAACCACTCTTTCCTGGAAGAACAATGACCCTCTCTCATCATCACCAAAAAAAAAAGTCTACCTGCGGTATCATTTTTATTCTCTGGCTGCAGACATAACTCTCTCTGCATCTTGTCCAGACCTCCTTCCTAATCATCATGAAAGAGGTTGACAAGGCACAAGATTATCCTCGCACAGGTGATTTTTCTTACATTTATCTGACTGTCCTTCACCATCTGACTGGCAAAGAATGGGTATAGAAAAGAAAAATGAATAAGGAGGGGAAAAGAGCGTGGGGAGAACAGCTCTGCACTCAGACAGAAATTGTTATTCCACTTCATTGTGGAATGGGAATCCTTCAAGTCTCAGCACCTTTTGCTGCCAACCTGTGATATTCAATGTTCTCTAAAACCCCTTCTCTGCTGACATCCCTTTATTAGTTGGTGCTGCTCTTTACTGTCTATAGCCCCGAGTTTCCAAAAGTACTTCAATGACTTAAAGCTAGCCACTTCCCAGGAAATTTATGTTCTTATGGTGTCTTGAAAATGCCACCCACTACAGAGCCGGGGTTTTCCCGTTCAGAGCTGCCTGGTGACTGCAGGGCTGGCCGTGGGTGGGCTCCACGACATGCTGCTGAGGAAGAGTCTGCAGCAAGTGCAGCAGCTTATGACTTATAAAATATGACACTATTAAACGAAGTGAGACTTTGATTTTATGGGGTATGAAATGCTACTTATGTACTGCAGCCTTCAATGGAGATGATCATTAAGCAGCTGTTTGCACAAGAAGCTTGGGTGAAAATTGGATGTATGGTTATTTCCCCTGGTCCAAGGGTGCACTGCAAGTAGACAGCACTTGCTCTGCTCCCCAGGAGCACCTGGCCAGCTCCAGACCCATGAAGGGCTGCTGAAAAAGCAGTTGGAAGTGAAGAGCTCCCACATCTCCATGTCACTGGGGTGGAGAATCATAGAATCATAGAGTCACAGAAGGGGTTGGGTTGGAAGGTACCTTCCATGGTCATGATAAGAAACATCCTCACATCTGCCCAGGCTTCTCTGGCAGCTTTGCACAAGCTTTGGAAGGGCTCTGTGATTATGTTCAGTACATAATCACAGGCATCCTGGCTTGTGTCAACCCTAGTGTGGCCAGTGGGACCAGAGCAGGGATCATCCCCCTGGACTGGGCACTGGGGAGGCCACACCTTGAATCCTGGGGTCAGTTCTGGGCCCCTCACTCCAAGAAGGACATTGAGGGGCTGGATGTGGCCAGAGAAGGGCAACGAAGCTGGGGAAGGGTCTAGAGCACAAGTCTGGTGAGGAGTGGCTGAGGGACCTGAGGGATGTTGACCACCGATGTCAAGGATTTTACTTGTTGAAAGGCATAGAGAATCATCAAATCATTTAGGTTGGAAGAGACCTTCAAGATCATAGAGTCCAACCGCTAACCCAGCACTGCCAGGGCACCACTAACCCATGTCCCTCAGCACCACATCTCCATGGCTTGGAAACCCCTCCAGGGATGGGGACTCCACCACTGCCCTGGGCAGCCTGGGCCAGCTCTTGACAACCTTTTCAGTGAAAAAATTCTTCTTAATGTCCAACCTAAAGAGGAGCAAAGGAGAAACAAAGGCATAGCTTCCACTCTGAACCTGATCCCTGGCACTGCAGCAGCAGAGCCCGAGGCTCAGCCCTGTGGCTGCAGGCATGGCCAGATCCTGCATCCTGCCTGCCGCGGCTCTGGGTGTTATTAGTGTATTAATTTGCACGTGGTACCCTGACAGTAACATGATTCACAGAGCCAATAACCGTTTTTGATAACAATAACACAATTGCTAAGCCCGAGCCCTTAACGAGTACGGCTCAGTGGGGAAACATTGACTTCAGATACGTTGTGCTGCTTCAGCTCCTAATAGTCAAAATACTCAATATTGATTTCTTCCTCCTTTAAAAAAAAAAATTAAAAAATTAGTCATGGTGTACTGTTTCCTGGCGAGTAATGTCTCCAATATATGAAAACACAGTGTTATGTTGTGCAGCTCTGACACTTAACCAAAGTAATTAGTGTGCAATAATGAATCTTATAGTATCTCTGCACTGTAAAGAAATAAAATAACTGTAAATAATTTATTAAAACTTGGACATCTCACTGAGCTTTTAATGCTTTGTCCAGCGCTGTGAGTAAGTCAAGTTCTGCCCCATCCTGCTGCTCATCCCGCCTGGTGAGGAGGAGCTGCTGCTCCACCCACCACTGCCAATGGTCATGAGGTGTCCTTGACATGGGCACAGCCAGGACATGTCCCCGGCAGGTGAGTCATGGTGGCCCCAGGCACTGCAGGAACACACCAGGCACCCAGAATCTGGTGCAGAACGTGCCTGTCCCAGCCCCATGGCACAGACAACCCCTCCTTCATAGTCACTCTCCCAGAGCAGATACCATCTGTGGTTCAGAGCCATGAAGATGTTGGTTAAAAAGGATGAGAGCAGTCAGCGTAGTAATGATGGGTGGTCTTTAGTTTCATTAATCTGCCATTTTCCTTTGGAGAAAATTCAGTCACAGAATCCCAGCATGACAGGGTTAGAAGGGGCCTCTGGAGATCATCTTGTCCAACCCCCCTGCTCCAGCAGCTCACCCAGAGCAGGGGGACCAGGATCGTATCCAGGCACCTTTGGAACGTCTCCAGAGAAGGAGACTCCACAACCTCTCTGGGCAGCCTGGGCCAGGCTCCCACACCCTCACACCAAACAAGTTTCTCCTCCTGCTCACATGGAACCTCCTGGGTTCCAGTTGGTGCCTGTTGCCCCTTGTTCTGTCGCTGGCACCACTGACAAGAGTCTGGCCCCATCCTCTTGCCCCCCATGGGCCCTTGAGCTCTTGCTCAGCATTGATCAGATCCCCTCTGAGTCTTCTCTTGTGCAGCTCAGCAGCCCCAGGGCTCTCAGCCTTTCCTGGGCACAGAGATGCTCCAGGTCCCTCAGCATCTCCACAGCCTCTGCTGGACTCTCTCCAATAGCTTCTTGTTTCTCTTGAACTGGGGAGCCCAGCGCTGGACCCAATAGTCCAGAGGTGGCCTCACTAGGAGAGAGTAGAGCAGGAGGAGAACCTCCCTTGACCTGCTGGCCACACTCTTCTTCATGCACCCCAGGAGACCATTGGCCTTCTTGGCCCTGAGGGCCCATTGCTGGCTCATGATGAACTGCTTGTCCACCAGCACTGCCAGGTCCTTCTCTGCCAGAAGGAATTGCAGCTCCCAGCAGCAGTGCAGTACTGGGGAGCCCTTGAAACCTCTGTCTGCAGCAACAGCTTTAAAGACCTCATGTAGGACAGATCTCTGCTCACGGTTCATCCTCAGTGCCAGAGTTTGCGAGTTTTCATTTCGAAGCAGTTTTTTGCAGCAGTTCGTGTAGCATTCAAGTAGTGTTTGTAATATCTGTCTTCAGACACCACCTGAATGCTGCTTTATGTAGCCGTCACTGTTAGTCATTAAAGACTCTTGATTGCAGTGTTACATAGGAAGGGAAAGGCCACCAAGGCTCCAGGGTTCGCCCACAGCTGTGCTGACACTGGGCCTCATGTCCTGTTTCTCCTCCCCAGCACCACACCAGCCAGGGCCACTGAGGAGCCCAGGGGCTCGAGGAGACCAGCCAGGGATCGTTCCCAACATTTGCTCCACTGCAGGCACCCGCCCCTTTCCGCCAGCATTTCTCTTACAGTGATTTTTTTCCCTTTTGTCCTTATTTTTCTTATTCAACAGCACTGTCTGAGTGATGGAAATTTAAACTGATTTCATGCACGGAAACAACTGGGCTGAAAATGCTGCATTTTCATAGAATCAGGGCAAGTTTTGGGTGGGAAGGGACCTTCCAAGGTCATCTAGTCCAACCCACCTGCAGGGAGCAGGGACATCTGCAACCAGAGCAGGTTGCTCAGAGCCCCGGCCAACCTCACCTGCAATGGTGCCAGGGATGGGGCAGCCACCACCTCTCTGGGCAACCTGCGCCAGGCTCTCACCACCCTCAGCAGCAAAAATCTCTTCCTTCTCTCTAGTCCAAATCTCCCTCTTTTAGTTTAAACCCATCCCCCCTTGTCCTGTCCTAACAGGCCCTGCTCAAAAGTCTGTCTCCATCTTTCTGACAGGCTCCTTGAAGTCCTGCAAGGCCACCAGAAGGTCTTTGTGGAGCCTTCTCTTTTCCAGGCTGAACAAGGCCACCTCTCCCAGCCTGGCCTCCCAGCAGAGGGCTTCCAGCCCTTGGGTCATTTTTCTGGTCCTTTTCCTTGCCTTTCTTATCCTCAGGAAATGCATCTCCAGCCATGTCTCCTTGGAGGCAAAGCATCACTGTGACTGCTTTTGGATGCAGCAGGCTTCTTATCAGGGGTGGGAGCTGCCCACAGCCACCCTGTCACAGTCAAAGGTGGACCCAGACTCGCTGAGCTTCTCATTGAGATGGTTCTGCAACAAATAGGATCCCCTGAGCAAATAGCCACAAGGTAGAGAGGTGAGGAGAAAAAAATTCTGTTTTCATTCTGAAGTTAGTGTGGTGTCTACATGGGACAGGAAGTGCTGTGAAGGACGTCCCAATCTGTCTCTTCTCCTTAAAGCAGGAATAAAAAGGGCAGCTGATAAAAAGAGGTCAAACAGAAATGAAAAACACTCCATGAAGCTCCTGGCAGTAATGGACTTCTCTTCTGCATCTCATGATGTGATTTCTCTCTCTGCTCTACTACTGGTCAGTGGGTTTGGCATCAGTGCATATCCTCCTGCCCGTGCATGTCCAGCCTGCATTCTGGTGAGCTCATCCTGGGAAACTGGGATTCTTGCTCTTCTCCACAACCCATAACTTTAATGCAGGCTGTAAAACTTCTGCAGCAGCACTAACATCAAGCTGGAGGCACCTTCTTGGTCATACCTGCCGTCATCTAAGAGGCTTCCCATCCCAGATGATGAGGTGGTGATGCCAGGACACATGGACATTGTGTCTTGGTCTGGCAGATGATGGCTGCACGTTGCTTTCAAACCTGAGGACCGTGGATGTTTCTCCAGCTCTTGCCTCCTGTGGCCACACCACTGTATGGTAACATCATCCCTCATTTATTTTTCTTTATTCTCCAAGGTGATACAATGTGTGGAAAGGCTAGAGAATCTGACCTGCAAACCAAGATGTTCAGAGCCAGAGGGGAAACAAACAGCTCCTGATGGCTGCTGCTATTGTTCTCGGGGACAATGGGAGCGAGGCAGCACAGCCTGGGGAGGGAGGGCTCTGATTCATAATTTGTCAACCCACAGTGTTTACAGTACTTAGGCTGGGAAAAATACCTGTTCACAGAAGCCAACCTCAATAGGCTTCGCTTTCTACTTACTGCCATTGCTTAGTAACAGCTCTATTTTTAAATGCTAAGAGGGTATTAGACCAAAAAAAAAAAAGGAAGTTCACTCAATCGCCGATCTAATGGGTGTTGAACTCAATGTGGCTGTTGGCCTTGGGGGAGCTGGCTTGAGCATGGGCAGGCCACGGACACGGTGAGCTGGGGGCTGGCAGTGCCAAGAGCTGCCCCTACCGGCCTTCAACTCTTCCAGTAGAGTTTTAATGAAACAGTCTGTGCACTCCTCACAGTGTTGTCAGCTCATGGTGACCTTCTGGAGCAGGCAGGTTGAGCCCGTTGAAATGAGCGATGGGATTCTCCTAGAGCAGCTGCAGGAGGGCTGATGAGGAAGGGGAGTGTGGATGCAGATGGGTGAGCTTGGGAAGCAGGACCAAGGACTCTCTGGGGGCACCCACCGGCTGCCGTCCTTCCTGGGTGATCTGCCTCCAACCCAGTGTCACTTTAGAAAGAAATCATAGAATGGTGTGGGCTGGAAGGGACCTTAAAGATCATCTAGGTCTAACCCCCTGCCATGGGCAGGGACACCTCCCACTGGACCAGGTTGCTCCAAGCCCCAAACAACCTGGCCTTGAAAACCTCCAGGGATGGAGCATCCAAGACCAGATCCAATCTCCTCCAGCTTCTGCTAAAATATATTTCCAGGGGCACCCAAATCTCCTGAAATACTGTCCTGAGCATCTGATTTGGGAAAGCCCTTTTGCAGGTCCCGTGGAGTCAGGAGCACAGCCCTGAGTCCATCCCACTGCCCTGGCTCCCCTCGCTGCCCCACAGCAGCTCTGGGGTGGGCCTGGCCATGTCCTGCCATGGCATGATCCTCCCTTATTAAAAATATCCAGATAAATGGTATGAGTTGTTTTGGACTGACCCCCGTGCCCAGTCCACTGAGGACCATGGGACGTTCATGCACTTCCCTAGGATTTGCAGCTCGTGGCATTTATTAGTTGTTTTCCTTTCTGGAGGATACAGCAGATGAACTCGCTGAAACCCCTCGGGGACATAAATGTGCTTGGCCAAGGGAGAGCCCAGTGCCAGGAACGAGCCGGTCTCTCTGCTAACAGGCTGTCCCTACAGACTCGTGCCACCATGACCTATCACTGCGTTTTTAATGTATTTATAGAAGGGACGTGATACTAAATATGTGCAAAAAAACCCCAGTCGTGTTGTGGTTGATTAAAAGCCAGAACAAGGCTCCAGGTTTTGGTAAGAGCAAAGCCATCCACCGCGCAGAGATTCGATTGCCACGAATATCATTCCTGCTGCAAAGTGATCGTAATAAGAAAGTAATAAACCAGAACATAAACAGCTGCTTTATTTTTCTGAGCTATCCCAGTGACGCTGTTTTGGGAGCCCTGCCAGGCTGCAGCTGCCTTCTGCTGCCTGCTCCTCAACTCCTGCCCGCGGAGCGTCCCAGGAAGGGAAACCTGGGCACAGAGACCGCTCAGATAGAAGAGTAGGGTGAGCTACCAAACATCTAGAATCCCAGAAATGATTTAAAGCATTTTTGATAGCTGCAAATAATAAGAGGATGTCAGGAAAGCATGGTTTTGAAAAAAAATTATGAAAGGTATGTTCTGGACAGAGTCCTGAGTGTGAAAATTGCAGATTCCTGGGACATTTAAAGCCAGAGTGACCATAACACCCAACCTTTATGAAGGAGAAAAGTGGATCACCTGGTAGATGGTTCACATTGCTCATGTATGTGAAGAAATATTTGCTCTTGGACCTATTTTGGAACTCGTGGTGGTCTTACCATTGCGTCCTCCTTTGCAGCATTTCCTCCAGCACAGCCTTTATGAGGCCTCCTCATGATGGCCCACGTTATTTTGCACATCTGCTTGTGGCTGCGCATCGCCAGGGACTCGCCTGTGAAAGCCCCGACATAGAATCATAGACTCATAGAATCACAGAATCATAAAATCCCAGAATCACAGACTCATAGAATCACAGAATCATGGAATCATAGATTCATAGGGGTTCACAAGGCTTTGTAGCAACTGGACAAGGGGGAATGCTTTTATGCTAGAAATGGGTAGATTTAGGTTGGACATTAGGAAAAAGTTCTTTAACATGAGGGTGGCTGCACACTGCAACAGGTTGCCCAGAGAGGTGGTGGAGGCCCCATCCCTGGAGACATTCAAGGTCAGGCTTGATGGGGCTCTGAGCAATCTGATCTAGTTAGAGATGTCCCTGCTTATTGTAGGGGGGTTGGACTAGATGGCCTTTAGAGGTCCCTTCCAACCCAATGCATTCTATGATCCTATGATGGTAGATGATTCTAGAATCATAGAAAAATAGAATCACGGAATCACAGAATCATAGAATGGGTTGGGTTGGAAGGGACCTAAAAGCTCATCTAGTTCCAACCCCCCTGCACTAAGCAAGGACATCTGCAACTAGAGCAGGTTCCTCAGAGCCCCGGCCAACCTGGCCTTGAACACATCCAGGGATGGGGCACCCACAACTTCTCTGAGCAACCTGGGCCAGGTTCTCACCACCCTTACAGTGACAAATTCTTTATACCTAATCCAAATCTCCCCGTAAAGCCCGAAGCAGAGCAAGCCATGCTCCCACCGGCCGCTTGGCCGGCACCGTCTCCCCTCCCATTGCCACGTCGGTCCCTATCTGGTGCAGGATTATTATTTATCAACTAATTCGATCTTGCCCGTTGGGATCCGTGGTGTTGCAGGGCTGGGAGCCTGGCGGGGGTCCGGGCACGGGTGCCTGCTGGCAGCTCTCCCCTCCCGAGCACCTCGCCCACACCGCGTCTATTTTCATTTTAGAGGTAGAAAAAGAATTCAAGCATCTTAAAGGTCAGAGGGATACGAGGCAGGGAATAAACATAGGCTGTGCCTGTGAAAATATAATGGAGCACACACGGCGAGTATTTGTTACTGCTGCAGTCTCTGCAATGTATTTTTGACAGGCGCTGGCTGCAGAGTGCAGCCCACTGCAGCAGAGGAGGGAAGGCGAGTTTTCCTCCCCGCGCCGGGTGCGTGCTTGGAGGAGAAGCCACGGCAAAAATCCTAACAGCCAACAACTTGGCCAGCCCTGCCAGAGAACACTGGTGGGAAGCCTCTGCATCAAAGCAACTCTCATTCCCCCCCACCCCCCCCGTTAGGAATGACCTTCATCTGCTCTTCAGACGGGCGGTTCCGACAGGGAAAGTCACGCGTGAGTTGTGGCTCGTTTAGATGGAGTGATGGATTCCAGAGACGGCTGTAATTAGGTCCGAAGCAGACATTTAAATACTTTTTTGCCGGATCGACCTGAGGAGCTCAGCCTTCTCCAGAGTGGGATTTAAATAGCAGCGAAGGCTTTCGTGCACCACCTGAACGCCGGCTCCTGGGAGACAGGTACATGGTTCGGAGGAAAACAAAATGGGAGGGAGAGGATCAGGGATTCTTCTGAGAAGGGCCAGCATGGCACGTCGCAGTGGTCCCCGTGCTTTTCCTGCAATATTGACATCTAAAAATATATATAACCTAAAAGAAATCGCAGCATCAGGAATCGTGTGTCTGGCCTCACCTCAGCACTGTTCTGGCTGGACCTGCTGCCCCAGCCGGGTCTCCCCATGATGTCCTGGCCTCAGCCCCTGGACAGCAAACTTCTTGGTGTCCAGAGCACCATCCTCCCAGCGGAGGGGGTTTAATTCTCTGAATTTCATTCAAGACTGAGCAGTTTAAGATGCCTGGTAGTTATAACAGGTTTCTAAAGTGCTTCCAGATAATATAGATTCAATAATTTCCCTCTTAAGGAGAAGAAATGAGTTGTTCTGTTTTGAAAAAGGGCCATAACTTTAGACGTTACAGCCTGCTGATGTCATACACTCAAGCCAAGTTTACTTTTTCCATTACCTGACCCAATGTGATTTCAATTCTTTGACCTACTACAGCGTGCAGGGGTGCAAATATCCCAAGTTATTCCAGGAAGTTCCCTGGCCCCTCAGCACCGATCGTCTCTTGCTCCATCCCTCTGCTTGCAACCCATGTTTGACGTCAACCCTTGCCAGTCTCCTGCAACTCAGGAACTTCTCAAACATGCAGCCCACCCGTAGAGCTCACTGCAAGAGAGGAAAGCTCACAAAGTGTCGACATATTCTTGGCATCCTCCTGATGAAAGAGCTTTTGCGACACCTCATCGCTAATGGTAAAACCCAACCATGTACTGGAAATAAAGACTGAGGGTGGTACCTGCTCTTCAGAGGGAGGAGCTGCACTGGGCAAGGCCAGCTTGGGATGGATACCGGTAGTAGGCTGTGTTTTGAGTTTCCATTAAGATTTTCTTCTTCCTTTCAATCATACTTTTTCACACCTCTACACACTCTGCTAAACTCTGACAATCAGGAGGGTGCAAAGGACAGTTCAGGTGGAACTGTCCCTCCCATCCCATCCCATCTGTCCCAGTTTTTCTTTTCCCCCCAAAACTCCCAAGAAGAAGGCCCAATATTGATAGTTCACGTTGTTTCCAAAGTTCTTGACATCTTTTGCCAGACCCTGCACTGACATGTCCCCGACACGCCCAGCCTGGAGCCACTGTTACCATCTCTCAGCACCCAACTGGACTTCTAGTTACCATCCACCGTGGCCTACTTAGAAGGTGACCTAAAAATCAGCATCCATCTATAACACCACAGCCCATGACTCATCCGCTCTTCTCAATCTTACAACTAAAGCCTCCAGAAGTGGAGATTGTCATTGTCTGGTAGTATATAAAGTAGCACTTGAGAGGACAGTACAACCAGAGGAAACCAAATATATTGGGACTTCTATAGGGAAAATGTTCAAAGCTGTGTAGCACCACCATTTATTAAATAGAAGGAACCGTGCGCTTTGTAACTGTTACTTCCCTATATATTACAGACATTTTAAACATGAAAAGAAAAAATAACTTTATTTCAGGGTTATGAGTGTTACGGATGTGCTCTGATTTACCATGCCATGTGATTCCGACAGACACTACTGGGCCCAAACCTGCAGATCCCCCTTGAGGAACACACCCAGCTTTCCTATAACATTTCCTGAAGGAATGTCATGGAATCATAGAATTATTTTGGTTGGAAGAGACCTTCAAGATCAAGTCCAACTGTTCCCCCAGCACTGCCAGGGCACCACTGACCTATGTCCCTCAGCACCACATCTCCACGGCTTGGAAACCCCTCCAGGGATGGGGATTCCACCACTGCCCTGCCCAGCCTGGGACAGCCCTTCACAGCCCTTGCCAGCAAGAAATTGTTCCTCATCTCCAACCTCAATCTCCCCTGCTGCAACTTGAGGCCATTTCCTCTTGTCCTGTCTCTTGTTCCTTGGGAGAAGAGCCTGACCCCACCTGGCTCCAACCTCCTTTCAAGGAGTTGTTGAGATTTTAAAACTGTTGTTAGCCAGGTCTACAAATTAACAGAAATCAGCGCAGAGGGGGATTATTTATATGTGCCTATCAGTGAAAATACATTTCAATGCACACGGTGAAGCCCAGTGTCTGGACTTGTTCAACTCATCAACTTCAGCTTTGCCTTAAGCAGCATTTAGGGATATACTCGGGATCTATTTTTTTCCAGAAAGCAAGTATTTTGGCTTGCTCTGTATTCACCTTGGTTTTCATGTCTCCACTGGAGTCGGTGGAAGTGGAACCACTCTGAAACTCGTGTCAGACTGAAGGTTTACGTTCAGCAGTGATTCAGGATCCCTTATGGGAGACCTTCTTGTAGTCTTCCAGTACTTCAAGGGGCCTGTCAGAAAGATGGGGACAATCTTTTGAGCAGGGCCTGTTGGGACAGGACAAGGGGTGAGCCATCCCCAGGTCCCCCAGCTGTGAGGAGCACACAGGGGAAGCTGCTGGGATGGCTGGAGCTACTGGTGCTTCTGCCATTTGCTCCCTTGCTGCTCCTGGGCCACCTCGCTGTGGGGAGGGATAAGCAGGTCCCACATTGCAGCCCCAGGCTTTGGAACCAGAGGTGCTCCCCCAGCATGGGCTGTGTCCCACCTCATGCTGCCCACCCAGGGTCCCATGCTGGCTGCTGCCTCTGCGGCATCTCCCCTGAGTGGTCCCACCTCAACATGGACAGAACCAACCCACAGCCCATTTCAATGACTAATCACAGCCAAGGTTGAAGCCAGAAGAAGAGAAAAACCTCTCGATTCCTCATTCCCCCACTGCCAAGGCCACACAGGAGGTGTGGGAACATCTCCAACACATGCTGCTAAAAAGACAGGAATTTTGGGAGGGTGTCTGTTGTGGGACAGGCTGGTGACAGAGGTGGGAATCTCAGTAATGTTAAGGAGGAAACAAAGCCCAACTCAGAGCTGAACCTTCCTCCCACACCATGCCCCAGCCATTCCCCTTCCCAGGCCCTGGCTTGCAGAGATCTTGCCCCCCAGAGAAGGTTCTCACCTACCCCTGTCCTCCTGCAGCTCCCCTAAAGTATAACCATGGGTCTGTATAACCTGCCCTGTGTGACCCTGCTGGAGCAGGGGGGTTGGACAAGATGATCTCCAGAGGTCCCACCATGCTAGAATTCTGTGATTCTCCCACTCCGCACTTGTCTTTACTGGAGAGAAAGATCTCTCCAGCAAGGACTAGACTCTTCCAGGGTTATTTCAGTTGCAAGTCTTTTCACCCTGCAAAATCTCAGAGATGTTTATCAGGAACATACAGGAAGGGAGAACTCCTCGTTATAACAAAAATACCTGTTTCTCATGCTGCAGTGGATCTCCCGGGAGACAAATTCCCACTACCTGCCCACCAGAAGCTGTCCCTGCCATACCCATGGCTCCTGTGCCAACTGCAGTTTGTCATCTCCAACGTGCACAGCACCCGATGCTACCTGCATTCAGCTGCTTCACCTGCAACTGGTTATAACAGCAAAGGCTTCTCCCCCCATTCTGCCCCTCTGCTGCGCTCTGGGAGACCCCCCTGCAGTGCTGGGGCAGCTCTGGAGTCCTCAGCACAGCAGAGACATGGACCTGCTGGAGCGGGGCCACAGGAGGCCCCAGCAATGATGGGAGGGCTGGAAGCCCTCTGCTGGGAGGCCAGGCTGGGAGAGGTGGCCTTGTTCAGCCTGGAGAAGAGAAGGCTCCACAGAGACCTTCTGGTGGCCTTGCAGGACTTCAAGGAGCCTGTCAGAAAGATGGGGACAATTTTGAGCAGGGCCTGTTGGGACAGGACAAGGGATGATGGTTTGAAACTAAAAAAGGGAGATTTAGACTGGAGAGGAGGGAGAAATTGTTGCTGCTGAGGGTGGTGAGAGCCTGGCACAGGTTGCCCAGAGAGGTGGTGGCTGCCCCATCCCTGGCACCATTGCAGGTGAGGTTGGCCGGGGCTCTGAGCAACCTGCTCTAGTTGCAGAGGTCCCTGCTCCCTGCAGGGGGGTTGGGCTAGGTGGCCTTGAAAGGTCCCTTCCAACCCAAAACATTCCATGATTCTATGATTTCACTGCTGAAATAAAAGTAGTGAACACTCACTTAAAGCAGAGTGAAAATATTGTTAGAGAAAAATTGGGATGCCATAGCAGCCATGGCTGCTGCTGAGAGTTCTGCTGCGTTTGGAACCAAAGAGTGAAAACTCACAAGCCGAGCAGCACCTGCAGATGCCCACTGCAACAACTGCCCTGAGGAACACCCGGAGAAGCTGCAGAAAACCCAGCGATGGCCGAGTCCTCAGCATCGCTCCCAGGCCGAGCGCAAACCCAAGGGCACCAGAGGTTTGATGCCCATGCGCCGGTCCCTGCCTCTCCAAACAGTGGCTGGTTGCTCCTGGTGCTGGAGGACAACCTCCACCCCTGCGTGGGATGTCCCTGCGAGGTCTTCCCCATGGCCCACGCTCTCGGCCTGTGACACCCCAGTGCCGGGATGCCGGGGATGCTGAGCCGCCTCCCGCGCTGCAGATGCCCTTCATCCCTGCTCCATGCTTTGCGAGATGCCCACGGTCCTCTCCGCTCTTGCCAGAAGAGCAGTTTGACAGGCTGGAGAGACCAACCCCCCCCCCACCAGCCCCCGCAACTTGTCCCAAGTGAAGAAGATGGTTCCTTGGAGGGGGGGGGGAGCGGCGGGGCGGGAGCGGGGCCCGGAGCGGCGCCTCGCCGGCATCTTCGGGGATGCCCCGTCGGGGGAGAAGCGGGGCGGTACCGCCTGCGCGCATCGCTCCGCACCCCTCCGCGCATCGCTCCGCGGGGAGGGCGTGCCCAGGACACGGCCC
>VZZY01008156.1:270925-302075 GCA_013400335.1 Eurystomus gularis
TCCCGGGCGGCTTCGGTGCCGGCAACCCCCGCTCCGGCCGCTCGGGAGGAGGCCAGCGTGCGCCGGGGCTTGGTCGCCCAAGGTTCGGGGGACCTCCGGGCGGTAGGGATGAGCTCATCGCCCCTGCTCCTGGGGGAACCTCCCCGGGCACGGGGCTGGGCGGCGGGGGCGCGGGGCCTGCGTCTCCCCCAGACCCGTCTCCGTGTCCCCCAGACCCGTCTCCATCTGCCACAGAACCATCTCCCCCCGTCTCATCTCCATCTCCGTCTCCATCTCCCCCCGTCTTGTCTCCGTCTCCCCAATCTCCGTCTCCCTCCGTCTCTGTCTCCCCCTTCCCCAGACCGAGGGCAGAGGGGACAGCGGCGTGTCCAAGGGCATGTCCAGGATTTCCCGTTATCGCTGTGGGGCTGCGCTAGGGAAGGGTCGTGTCCGTGTGAGCCTTGTTAGAAGTTCCGTGGTTTTCAGGAAATGAAGCCGACGGGCACCCTGGATATTTTTACCTATCGCTCCAATTAAATCCCTTCGCTTCCCTTTGGCACATCAGTGGCTTTTCCCCTCCGGCCACGTGCCGTTCGTGGGCATAACCTCAGGTGTTCCGAGTGCCGACAGTCCTTTAGGAACCCATGAAACCTAAGGCGTTCTCCTCCTCGCTCCGTGACAGGAGAAGTGACTTAATCTGGTGGGTTTTTGCCGTTCCGCATCTGCTCGCTCGGCAGAGGATGATGTATTCTTGCCATGGCAACCTCCACAGCGCACATCACAGCCACTTTTTTGGGGGGGGGAGTAGCGAGACTCGTTAAAGAAATAGGGCCGGCTGGTTTCAGAACCCACATCGTTAGAGATCGATGGTGCACCTTGGCAAAGCTGACCTCTTCTTCGAGAACGGTGGCCTTGCTTCAGCTCCTGGGCGCGGGGACGCAAAGGGAATCGGCCTCCTGAGGGGCTCAGGGGGGTTTTTTTGTTTCTTCTCATGCAACTGCAGTGAAAGGTTTCCTCATTTTTTCAAGCACTGCTAGTTACTGTAATTTATCTCAAAGCCATATTCAGTCGTCTCAGAGTCAAACGTCTTGATGCGTCGTGTCAGCTCGATGTCCACGGTGAACTCCAACCTTGGCCAGCCTTTGACGTGCAGAACTTTTTCAGTATTTTAAAATATTTAGGAAAAAAAAAAATCATCTTGGGTAGGAGGAGCGTTTCGGGCCGTTTGTGTTACGTGAATAACATGAGGTGATTTCTTTTAAAAAATGGCTTTTAAACCAATTTTTGCAGTGGCTGAGGTAACAGCTGTTGCCACTGATTAATGGCCGGCTGCACACCGGGGGCTTTAACGAGCAGGGAGCAGCAAACCCCGCTCGGACACGGCGTGGCCGGTGTTCACCGGTGGGAGTCCATCAAGAGGAGGAGCAGGGCACGATCCTGAGCAAATTCCCCGCTCCCCCATCCCACGGGAATTTCTAAATGCTCCTTAATCATTCCTGAACACCCGGTAGCCGATTGCAGGCCGGGATTTGCAGGGGAAGGCTGCCCGTGGCCTCTGGAATATTTCAGGACGGCAGCGTGTGCTCGCTGTTAACCTCTGAGGATGAGGAATGAAGAGCACCTGAGGTACTTGCATCTGTAGAAAGCTTCAGCTGCAAGCGCTGATCTCCAAGCAGAGACGCCAACCACACAAAATAACAGCGGAGCATCCGACTTCCTCACAGAGCCAGAAAACAAGGGATTAACCCACATCTGACCGGGGCCAGCAGATGCTCCCAGGGGTGAGCAGGTTGCAGCTGCGTGGTGGAACCCCAGAGCCCCCCCACACCGGGCCCCGTGTTGTCCCCTGTGCCTGTCCCCAGCCACCGCCTCCAGCTAACCCCTGGAGCGGCTGCTCAGGAAGGGCCGTTGGGTGCCTAGGATCATGGAGAGGAGCGAGGGATGGACTGGTGTGCACTGAAAGCTTCCCAGTGCTTCCAGAATGATGATTTTTAGCCTATTAGACATTGAATAAATACAGCACCTGACCTGCTGGAGGGGGGACATGTGAGCAGTGGCTCCATCCCTGGAGCTGCACAGAAGCCCCAGACGTGGTTCTGGGCAGCCAGAACCAGAGTGGTCCCACTTGGGAAGGGCTTGGACTGGTGACCTGCGTCAGACCTTCTGTAAGAGGGTGTAGGAGGACCTGCTTCCCTTTAAACAAGGGGGTGTGAGTCCATCAGACCCATCACAGGCGCTTTGGTCCACTAGATCAGGGTCTGAAAGCCCTCACCCTCTGAAGCGCAGGGTAGGAAGCTGTCCTAGAAATAGTCGGTGCCGCTTCGTGATATAATGATCTTGGTAGATCTAAGCTGAGCATAGACCAAGCACCTCGATGTTGTATTAAGCCCTATTTAAAGATTTGTAAGAGCCACCATGTGTCTTTGGGTTTCATCTCAGCTCTCTCTAATTTTAGCGTGGTTTCTGTAGGCTTTAATTTGCCGGCACGGCAGATTGCATCAAATCCTGGGACAAGTCTTTCAGAACTGTTAGCTTTTTGTCAGAGCTGCTTGCTTTTCTTTCTTTCTTTTTTTTTTTTTTCTTCTGGGAGGGCAGCAATTTGTTGGTGGCAGAGAAATCCTGGGAGTTTTATGGTGCGTCTTTGCTGGGCAGATACACAGCTTGTGGTGTGACCTGCTTAGAAGTTATGGAGGAGTTGGAGGTGGAGAGCTGTAGTGGTCAGGAGGGTGAACGCGTGGTGGGAGCTGTGGGTTAGGTTGGATGCAGTGTGGTGTAGGAGCTCTGGCAGCCCAGCGGAGAAGCTGCCACGGGTGGTTTTGTAGCTAAGTGCAAAATTAGGGAAGTAAAGGAGCATAAAATCTGTACAGCTCTAGAGGTGCTCTGGTGAGGTGGAGCAAGTGAAATGTTAATGGGTCAAGTAATGGTGAATGAAGAAGGAAAGGAAGGCATAAGCTCGGGAAGGAGGAGAACATTCTTCATCCTTTAGTTCACTCATATCTGGAGTGAATGAATATGGTTACAGGAGTTTCAGCCTCTTGGAGGAAAATGCTCTCCCCCTCCCACATTTTGCGGGGGAAAAGAAATGAAAATGAGAGGAGGAGCTGGTGCAAGGAGCACCTGAGGAGAGCAAGAGCAGCCTTTTATTAATGAAGACACTGGACGGTGGGCAGAAAAAATCTGCCTGGATTGAGTGAAGAACAGTAGTCCTGTTTCTTCAGATCTGACTCCACCTTGCCAGGCCTTGACAGCCCTTTTGGGGAAGAAATTGTTCCTCATGTCCAACCTAAACCTCCCATGGTGCAACTTGAGGCTGTTTCCTCTTATCCTATCGCTTATTCCCTGGGAGAGGAGCCCAACCCTACCTGGTTCCGACCTCCTTTCAGGGAGTTGTGAAGAGCAAGAAAGTCTTCCCCGAGCCTCCTTTTCTCCAGGCTCAACACCCCCAGGTCCCTCAGCTGCTCCTCACCACACTCCTGCTCTAGACCCTTCCCCAGCTTCGTTGCCCTTCTCTGGCCACGCTCCAGCCCCTCAATGTCCTTCTTGGAGTGAGGGGCCCAGAACTGAACCCGGTGAGGTGCTGCCTCCCCAGTGCCGAGTCCAGGGGGATGATCCCTATGTGTGAAACAGGTGGTGGGACTCCTGTGGGTCTGCGCTTGCTAGGCAAGTTCCCACGGATGGGAAACAAACACTGGGTTTTATGTCATGTAAATTGTCAGTCATTATTGTTTTTTCAACGATGTGCTTATGATGTAAAGACACACTTGTGAAATCTTTGATGCTTAGTTTGTCACTCAGGTTTGACGCTTGGAAGACATGGCAAGGACTATAAATAGAGCAATCAGTACAGCGATCTTCCACGTATAAAATACATACCTAAAGAGCATTTTGATAAACAGAAGCCCATGTGAGCTCAGTAGTTCGTGTCGTGTGTCCTGGTGAGCAGTGTGTCATGCCAAGCTGCTCATGGACAGGAGGAACATGGCGCTGACCTCGAGTCACATCACTGATGCTCCATTCACCAGTGAATGCTGCTCTGAAGGGGAGAACTGAGTGGAATTTAAAGCTTTGCTTGGACTGTTTTTCGGCTGCTGATTTTAAAAGGTTGTGGAAGGAAGGTGATGGCATGGCAGAAGAAAGATGGCACACCAGAAAGTGCTCTGAGAGCAACCCACTGTCCTAATGGATCTACACTTCGCTTGTGTTACGTCAGGAGTTGAGAGGCCATCATCAGTGCTGTCTTCCCTTTCTGCTATGCGCTTTATTTCATCTGTAGTAGGTGTTGGGTCTTGGTTGTGCTTGGAGGTGAGCAAGCCTTGGTAGGAGCTGAGCTGTGGAGGCTGAGGAAGTGCTGTGAGGAGATGATAGGACAAGAGGAAAGAACCTCAAGGGAGGTTTAGGTTGGCCATGAGGAACAATTTCTTGCTGGCAAGGGCTGTGAAGGGCTGTGCCAGGCTGGGCAGGGCAGTGGTGGAGTCCCCATCCCTGGAGGGGTTTCCAAACCGTGGAGATGTGGTGCTGAGGGACATGGGTTAGTGGTGCCCTGGCAGTGCTGGGGGAATGGTTGGACTTGATGTCCTTAAAAGTCTCTTCCAACCAAACAGTTCTATGAGAGGAGCTGTTGGCGAGGAGGCCTTGATGCCTCGGGTGGCTGAAAAGCAAAGCTGTGGCTGGCAGGTCCTGGTGGCAAAGCAGGGGTGGCAGCAGTAGCTGCTCTGGCAGGGATAGGAGCTCTGTCTCCAGCTCTTCCCAGGTCAGACCTCCCTGTCTGCTTCTTTTGCATCATTTTATTCTCAAATATATTTTAAAAACTCACTTAAAACAACACATGTTCTGTCTTCAACACCACATTCCCATCTTCTCTTCACTGTTGCCATTCTCAGAGTTTGACTGTTGAAGAATCTTTCAGGCAGAGGCTCTTGATTCCTGGTAGATGCTTTGTGAGGTGTTTGTGGTCCTCATTACTCCTGACAAAAGGGCAGCTAGAGAGGCTGGAGTTCCACCCTGAGAAGAGAGAAACGTGGGAATGGTTATGGAGCGATGCCTGGAAGCTGGGGGAGCAGGCGTGAAATGGATGAGGCTGGGGAGGGGAACACATCCCCCCAGCAGCAAGGGGCCTCCTGGAACCTGGTGGGCAGCTTCACTTCATAATTAGCATAAAATCTGCTAAAGGTGTTGTTTGAGTGATGTCAAAATCTGGCTGTCCCTTGCATTTAATTTGGCCCCGGGTACTGGCTGCGTGGCCCAGGCCGTCCGGTGGGTGTGTTCGGTGGGTTCACCTCTCGGCACGCTGGAGCTCCAGCTGTTGTTACAATAAAAACTCTTAAATTTTGAAGCTTGAGCGCTAAATTGGTAGCTTTCAGCAGTTCTCTAATTATGTGAGACATTTTTTTTGTACTTAACAAATGGTTCTTATTCTTGCCAGCACTTCGGCCCGGTGTTCTAGGACTGTGGGTGTCAGGGAACAGAACATATTTCTGTGTCTGCGAATATGATCCCACACGTTGTCTTAAGTGGGAAAATGTTCACAGCCCTTATATGGCGAGGGAATTTTTTTTTTTCCCTCAATCCATCAGTGCTTTCTCCTGCAGTAATAACGCGGTTCTGTCTCCCCAGTGCTTTGAAGGCTGGGTATTGATGATGGACCACAAATACAGAATGGTCTGTCTAACTTCCTGGCAAAAATATCCTATGGTGGAACCTGCCCTGTCTTGCAAACCATTCAGAAATCGTTCTTAGAAATGTCTGGTAGTTTTCACCAGCTAATCAACGTGTAGATGCCAAACTAATCAATGATCACCATCCCTGGAGGTGTGCAAAAGCCATGTAGGTGTGGAACTTCAGGACATGGTTTGGTGGTCATGGTAGTGTTGGGTTGACAGTTGGGCTTGATGATCTTAGAGGTCTTTTCCCAAGCTTAATGATTCTATGATTCTGTAAGTACCCCCAGCAAGGGTGCTAGTATTGATTTCTGCCTGGTGTTATGCATCTCTTCTTCATCTTTGCCATGGGTTTACATACTCCTCCTCATGTTCAGCCCTTTCGACAGCAGAGTTGTGGTCTCCTCCTGCCAAGTGCTGTAGAAGGAGCTGAGATCTCTGTGTGTCACAGCACAGTGACGTATTGCCCAGTGATGGGCTGTGCTCTCCAGGAGGTACCTCCCCATGTTATGCAGTGAGATGTGTGAAATGCGTGAGCTAGCAGAGCACCTCATGATGTGCTGAATGAACGTCGGTGAGAGGCTGGTTACAAATTAATGAACGTGGGAAGTAAAGGGTGAAGAGTTCTTTAGGCCAATGGGAGAGCAGAATTACCCTCAAATGGATTTTGGTGAGAAATACTCATTTTTGCATTAGATAATCCTGCCCAGTGGTGTTTGGAGGCTCCTTGCTATATGAATGTTTTGGTGCAAGACCTGTGTGGTCACCCAATCTGTAGGGCAGTCACTTGAGGTAAAGGGTGCTCAGCTAGTCTGCACGAGAGGGAAGAGCAATGACATGAACGTGGGTGCTGCTATGCATGGGTAAGCAACGTCATCTCATGAGCTTTCATGACCACCCTTGTTTTGAGGGGCTCTGTATGTTGGTCCCCTCCTGCATAGGCACATGGTAAGAAGGGAAGGAGATGGCCTAGTGTGGAGGCATGGAGGAGTGGGGATCCATGGGGATCTGCAGGGCTCTGTGGGGTGAGGAGGGGATCAGGTAAGTGCTGGAAAGCAGCTGGAGGTGCAGCCTGAACAGAGGATCCAGGATCCTCTTGGACTCCTTGGGTTGATGGTCACATTCTGTATTTCCTGAGTGGTCCTTGGATACCCTCTTCCTTTTTATCCATGCTTGATCCTTTGATACATTAGAAAGTATTGCTTCAAAGGCTTGTGTGGTAGAACATCCTGCACCTCTGTGTCCTGGTAGGGCAGCACTAGGTGCTGGCGGTGATTTGTGTCATAGGACTGGAGAGTCTACCAGATCCCATCTCCTGCTCCATGGGAAGGATGTGTTGATGCCTGGTGGCACGGGGTTATACCTACCTCCAGTGCCCAAGGGGCCTGCGCTGTGTCACCTGTCACCATGTTGTCCCCTTGGGGGCTGAACATCGCAGAGATGCTGCTGTTGACTCACAGATACACTCATCTCAGGAATTAAGACAATGTTGTAATCCTGTGTATGAGCAGGAAGATGAATCGTTATAGTGCAGAAATTTAGTTACAATCAATATTAATAATGTTCCAAGTTTTAATAAGTTTCTTGAAAGTTCTGCAAAAGAGTAAAACTTGTTTATTTACACAGGTGACTGTTTTGATTTTTAAGGTAGGGTTTAAGTCTCAAACGAAATGGATCAGAAGTGCCATGAAAGTCTCTGTGTTTTTTTGGTATCTTCTTGGAGTGACAGTTCAGTAGAACCATCTCTTGTTTTCAGAAATGAAGAAGCAATGGGAGTTTTGAGACAAAATATAATGTTTTTTGAACAATGCTTTTTACCAAATCCTTAACGGGCTAACAGTTTGCGAGAAGTGCTAAAACACAGATCCGTTCTATTTGTAGCCACATAGTGATATGGTCTATAAACCAATGTGGTTTGTGGGTTATAGATGTCACCTAGAACAAGGGATTGGACCCAGAACTATCTCCAGGCCTAAAATAATCTCCATGGACTGTCACAGGCTCGGACCCAGCTAGGGCTTTATAGAATCATATAGGTTGCAAAAGACCTCTAAGATCATCAAGTCCAACAAGTTAACCCATCGCTGCCATGACCCCTAAACCATGTCCTGAAGTGCCACATCTACACTTTTTTTGAACCCCTCCAGGGATGGTGACTCCACCACTGCCCTGGGCAGCCTGTTCCATGGCTTGACCACTCTTTCAGTAAATAATTTTTTCCTGATATCCAACCTAAACCTCCCCTGGCACAACTTGAGCCCATTTCCTCTCGTTCTTCTGCCTGCTGTGCCATTTTGGGGGACACAGATCTTCATGACGTTGGAGAGCAAACCTCCATTAATATGGATGTGCTTGTAGGAATTTTTCTTGGGGCCAGAAAATATGGTTCTCTTTCTTTGTCGTTCCACGGTTGCAGATGCTGCAGTATTTTTCTAAGGGTTTTTTTTTTGTCCCCAGTAAAGCCACATTTCAGGATTCCTGGAGAATTTTCTGTGAAAGAGGCTACGCGAAAGCCTGAGCACTGATAGCACATCAGCTTTCCAACCTGTGCACAGAAACTCCTTTAAAGTAAATATTTTGTGCATTTTCCGAGGCCAAGCGGTGTCATCGTTGTGCCAGGGACAGGCACTCTTTTTAATGGGATGTCATTAGCACTCTGCTGCTGAATGATTGTTGCCACTTATAATAGCAACTATATGTTAAGTTCGACAAGTTAAAAATTCCGATCCCGGAGCTGCCAGTCAGAGCGCAGGGGCTGCTGGCATTCTTTGATCATCATGGCTATTTTTGGGTGGACAGATTTAACATAAATAGGTGCGATGCAAAGTGTGGTACCATGTCTAGTCCTTGTCCCAGACGTCTTTGTTTTGGTGCTCTTTCTATCAAGTAATCAAGAAAGTCAACCTGCATCCCTGGGGAGAGGCAGGGAAAAACAAACAAACGAAACCTACTTGAAGAGTTTGCTTCCCTCCTCAGTTTTTTTTTTTTTTAATTTAATTTAACTGATTCTGTGCGAAATACAACACAAAGTAGTTTCGGATGAAGTGAAGTGACGACCTTGCTTGTGAGGTGTGTGTTTTGTGCTGTAACTTAAAAGGGCTGTTTAATTTGTGGCCAATTCAAGGCGTGTGGAGCTAAATGGGATTTCGCTGGTTGGTGCTGGGTTTGGCTGTGGTCCATGGCTGTCTCTAGAAACACAGAATCATGGAATTGTTCTGGTTGGAAGAGACCTTTAAGATCATGGAGTCTAACCGTTAACCCAGCACTGCCAGGGCACCACTAACCCATGTCCCTCAGCACCATATCTACACCTGCAGACATTGAGGTCTACGTCCCGTATTCAGAATGTGGTACTTTCATAGAATCATTAAGGTTGGAATAGACCTCTAAGATCATCAAGTCAACCCAACACTACCATGACCATGAAACCATGTCCCAAAGTGCCATGTCCATGTATTCCTCAGGTTTCTTTATTCCTTTCCACAGTGGGGTTTTGGTGTTTTGGTTGGTTGGTTTCGGTTTTTCCACCTTTCAGAGTTGCGTGTTGTGTCTCAGCAGAAGAACTCATCTGTGCTCACCTCCTGATGCCAGCCCCTTAACCTGCTCAGGCCCCAGGGAACAAAGTTAGGGTGAGAATAAGGAGGTGGGAGATGGGTATTTTTCAGGACTCGCCTCTCCTCTATGGAGCTCCTGAAACTGGGATATCGTCCATAAATTTGGTTAAAGCAGAAAAAAACCTTGTCAGTGTTGGCTGTCAGATTAGCCCGAGATTAGATGAATCTTAATTACTTCTGCGAGATTTGATTCTGACTAGTCACACTAAACTCATTATGATAAGTTATGGGGTCACCTAGGGAGAAACCGAGCGGTAGGATTAACGGACTGTGCTGTCAGGAGCTCTTCTCTGACACCAGGTTTATTTGGAGCTCTCGTTTTTGCTCT
The DNA here is from genome assembly GCA_013400335.1 of Eurystomus gularis. Lineage (NCBI taxonomy): Eukaryota > Metazoa > Chordata > Aves > Coraciiformes > Coraciidae > Eurystomus > Eurystomus gularis. The sequence continues at coordinate 280,504 of VZZY01008156.1, forward strand.
GGAGATGATGACGAGCTGCTCCCACTCCATCTTCTCCATGCCTCCCGGGATTTGGTGGATATCTATCAAGTTTCGCCCAACTTATCTCTTTTAAGACTGACCTACTTAGTGGCTCTTCACAGCGAAGTCGATACCTTTGCCCATCCTTTTCATCCTATTTTGAGCACTTTCCGTATCTAGGCTGTCCTTCCCTTTTATGTCAATGAGGGGACCATTTTTTTTGATAGCTTCAGAATAGCTCCGGGAAACCTTAAAGCAAAAGGCATTGTGTCCTTGCTGAGGTGCTTTGCGTTTTTCTCGTCCCTGAATGCTCTGACTTTGGCAGCAAGGGGTGAACAGCGTGAGAAAACGTACCCAGAAATGTAAGATTAACGGAATTCGGCAAGTTTGTTCTTCTTAATATAATGCTTGCCTAAAATACAATACCCTGGAAGAGGAACGTTCAGGGTTGGCGAGAAGGAGGGAAGAGAGCAATTGTTATCTTTCTAATGAGCTGATAAGTCTGAATATTAAATCATCTACAGAAGCTACTACCTCTGTCCAGCCTCTTTCTCCATCTCCTTTGCAGCAGAGAACTTGGCTGCGTCTTTCTTTGGGGTTAAGAAGCAGCGTTTTAGCATTGAGAACAAAATCGATTATCGGCCCTTATTTCTAACGCATAATTTGTGTGTGTGTGTGTATAAATGTATATATTTGTGCGTATATATATATTAAAAATACAGTTTTATATGAATACATTCATAAAAATTCCAGTTCACACTGATCATCGAGGTTGCTTCATGCTCACAATAGTAGAGGACCTGAAAACTTCCAGCAAGCGAAACACAAGCCATTAAGGGGTTTTATGACTTCTCAAAACCTTCAGCACATGGTGGTCCCAGGGCTTGGCTTTAACCTCCTGTAGCTTCTTGGTTCCCGCTGAAGGGCGTGTACTGGAATAATCTGTGCTGGAACTGGTTGAACTGGAGATGGGGTGAGCAGAGCGTGATGTGTGTCATTAGGAAGTGTCATGATACTCGTGCGTATTTGGCAGGAGACAATGCGTGGAGGCAGGGAGTCCGTGACGCAGTGTGGAAGCAAACAGCATAAGAAGGACGTCTTGGAGCTGAAGCTGGAAGAGCATTAGTGCTCTTTGTTGTATTATTGCAGAAAAGAAAGGCAAACCGCTTGCATGTGGGTCTTTTTGGGGTTGAATTCAGCAGGTAGTGCCCTCAGTGAAAGGGGGAGGTTGCAGCAGACTCCTGCATGTCCTAACAAGTCATGTTTTCATAGCAGCTTTGGTGGCGTTTCAGGTTTTTTTAATAAGCAGCTTGACTTTTCTCGTTAGCCTGTAGTGCGCAGAGGGTCCCGTAGTGTTCCAGTCCTGGTCTGGGGCCAGACTCTTGTCAGTGGTGCCCAGCCACAGGACAAGGGGCAACGGGCACCAACTGGAACCCTGGAGGTTCCATGGGAGCAGGAGGAGAAACTTGTTTGGTGTGAGGGTGTGGGAGCCTGGCCCAGGCTGCCCAGAGAGGTTGTGGAGTCTCCTTCTCTGGAGACATTCCAAAGGTGCCTGGACACGATCCTGGTCCCCCTGCTCTGGGTGAGCTGCTGGAGCAGGGGTTGGACGAGATGATCTCCAGAGGTCCCTTCTAACCCCCACCATGCTGGATTCTGTGATTCATAAAGACCCAAGGGCAAAGCTGTTCCCTGTGGAAGAGCTGCAAGGGTGGATACTGGCTCTTTGGAAAGCTGCTTGGGGTGGTTTTTTCTTCCTCATGTTTGCCTATGATTTCTGAAACATCTGCATTAAAAAGTAGATCTTTTCAGACACACAAGGACTTTTCCAGACCTTCTGTGTGCTTCCGTGTCATGAAAGAGTTTGCACATCTGCCAGGCTTTAGGTCCTGAACTGGATTTTTTCACTTTGTTGTTGCTTCCCTGATAAATCTTGTCTTCTCAAAACTGTAAGGACTAGCCAGGGAAAACCACAATTCCCCACCTGGGACAGCAACTTCTGATGGCCTTTTTGAAACGTTCTCACCCTTCTAGAAGAAGAGTGCGCTGCGGTTTGCTGTGGGGTGGCCCGTCTTTCACTGGAGTTTTTTCCCACCCTCCTGAGAATCCAGGTGGATTTGACCACCACGCGAGCCTTTGGAAGCATTCAGCCCATCCTGGAGTGGTGAATGCCCTCGGCTTTCGGGAGCCACGTCACCTTGAGTGGCTGAGATGCTTGGCATGGGGCTGCTCAGTGTCCCAAGGGTGAGAACAAACATTTTTTTGGGCAGGAGAGTAAGGACTGGCGCAGCAGGTCCTTGAGAAGGATCTGCAGCAGCTGTGTGATACCTGCAGAAACACAGAGACTCATATGGAGAGTCCTTCTGTTTTCTGAGGCTTTAAATAGCGTTCAGTAAATAAAACTGTTCTTTGAGCAAGGATGAGGAAGGAAAGATAAGAATAGCTGTCCATAAAGAACCATCGGCTGTGTGCCTGGAAAGAGCTGTTCTGTGGAAAAATCGGTGTGAGACCATGTGCTTAAAGGTGCCGTCAGGAAGAGGCACCATGGACCTGCCTCCAGGCCAGAGGAGCATCGACTCCGTGCTGCTGGGAAGCCCGACCTGCCGTCCTCATCCTGCAGCACGGGCTTTTCACGTGTGGACGTGCAGAACGTTAGCGTTGTATTTTCAGATGTAGCATCTGCTGCTGTCTTCTGCTGCAGTTCTGTGGTGCATGTTGTGCTCCGTGTAGTTCACTTTAGTCATGTGGTCCTTAGTTTTAAATGACCCGTTGAGTGTTAATGGGAGAAGCAGATTTGCTATAAAATTTTTTTAATATGTTTTCTTCTTTTTTTTTTCCCTGCTTTTGCTGTGATTTCATTTCACAGAATCACAGAATGGTTTGGGTTGGAAGGGACCTCAAAGATCATCTAGTTCCAAGCCCCTGCCATGGCAGGGACACCTCCCACTAGACCAGGTTGCTCCAAGCCCCGTCCAACCTGGTCTTGAACACCTTCAGGGATGGAGCGTCCACAACTTCCCTGGGCAACCTGTGCCAGGGTCTCACCACTCTGAGTGAAGAACTTCTTCCTAACTTCTATTCTAAATCTCCCCTCTTCCAGTTTGAAGCCATTACCCCTTGTCCTATCACTACATGTCCTTGTNAGTAGAGGGGGAGGATCCCCTTCCTTGACCTGATGGCCACACTTCTTTGATGCAGCCCAGGATACAGTTGGCTTTCTGGGCTGCACTCATGCATTGTTGGCTCATTTTGAGCTTTTCATCAACCAGCTTTTCCACCAACTCTGCTCCAAGAAAACAGAGAACAATTTAAACACACACACCCCCCCCCCCCCCCCCTTTTTTTTTTTTGGCTTTTTCCTCTGATTTTGAGGACACCATCTGCATTATTTCCTGACCATGGAGGACTACCTATTTATAGCTGAGAGTAAATCAGTCAAACCTTGTCAGGCCTGCAGAGCACATTGCACCAGCAAAGTAACAAGATCTGGCCAAGCCATAGCAGAAGGGGCCAACTACAAACTCCTTTCACCATCCCAGGTTCAAGACCATGGTGTGAAAGGCTTTTTGGGGTGAACTGCCTACAAAAAAGGTGATCTGCCTACGGGTTTTCAGGAGGTGAAGCAGATTCCTGCTTGCCGTGGTGGTGAGGGCATTGCAGTAACTCCTGCCTGAGCTGGGGAGGAACAGAAAGAGTACGTGGAAATTGCATGGTGGAAAAAACTATTAATAATAAGGCACTTTCTCTTGTTTTCCGCTGTGAACTGTAATTTACTATGATTATTTGTTTCCTAATAAATTGTGTGTAGCTCATCTCAACATCAAAACACATTAAGCTTTTTGCTCTGATGTCTGTTACGCAGGCTAATTTAATTCATCTCTGGAAAGGAGCTTATGACCAGATGCAGGAGATTTGACTCCGAGATATCGTGCAGCTTGTTCTTTCTATCTGGATATGCCCAGAAGGTCAAATTCTGCTCCTTCCCATCCTCATAATTTAATTGAAGTCAGGAGAGCTCCATAGGTAGAAATGAAAGGACACTCATTAGACCCCACTGCAGTATGGGAGGGTGCTGAACCTCAAGTAGAGGATTGGCTGCCGGTCTACTGAGAAAGCCATCCGCCGATATTTGTCTTACGGACACTTCCAACATTACAGTTGGAGCGGCTACTATTTAGCTAATGGAATTAAAATAGGGATTTTAAATTTAAGTAGAATTAAAACACGGAGTAGTGACTACTGACACCATTTAACTGGGCATGGAACCTGAATGCTTATTATTAATTAGGGACTGAAAGAAGGTTATTACCAAGCTACATAGCGGCATTGTTCTGAAGATGAGTGTTTTATTATTCAAATTACTTTGAAGGCAAAGATAGTCCACAGCTAAGCATAATTTAAGGCCGTTCTCCCACTTTTTGTCTCTCTGGTTTTCTGCTCTTTTTGCTTAATTTTCCTAATTGTGATGGGACAACTTATGCTTTGACTTATTATCATTGTAAGTTGGTGTTAGGCTTGCGTGAGCGTTGTCCTGTGCCAGTCTGGGCATGAAAGAGTGATTAACCATTGGAACAGGCTGCCCAGGGGTGGTGGTGGAGTCCCCATCCCTGGAGGTGTTCAAAAAATGAGTAGATGTGGCGCTTCAGAACATAGTCTAGGAGTTGTTTAAAGAAGGTTGGACTAGATAGACTTAGAGGTCTTTTCCAACCTGAATGATTCTATGATTCTATGACTGGCTCTGCTGATGCTCAGCTAGCCATGGGAGGCCACGGCTGCTGCCTTGCCCACCTTACCCTGTCAAACCCTCAGTCCTTGTGTCACTTCTGCCCTGCTAGCCAAACCAAAGCTTTCCTATGTTTTCTTTTCTCCTTTTAGAAGATGTTCTTGCGTGTTTTCTGTGGATATGCAGAAAACATTTTTTTGCTTGAAAGAGACCTTTGAGACCGTCAAGTCCTTCTGTTAACCCAGCACTGCCAGATCATCACTAAACCATGTCCCTCAGCACCACATCTCCACAGCTTGGAAACCCCCCCAGGGATGGGGACTCCACCACTGCCCTGCCCAGCCTGGCACAGCCCTTCACAACCCTTACCAGGAAGAAATTGTTCCTCATGTCCTACCTCAATCTCCCTTGGTGCATCCTGAGGCCATTTCCTCTTGTCCTGTCACTTGTTCCTTGGGAGAAGAGCTCAACCCCACCTGGCTCCAACCTCCTTTCAGGGAGTTGTGGAGAGCGAGAGGGGCTCTAGACCCTTCTTCAGCTTCGTTGCCCTTCTCTGGACACGCTCCAGCTCCTCAATGTCCTTCTTGGAGTGAGGGGCCCAAAACTGACTCTAGGATTCGAGGTGCAGCCTCCCCAGCACCACGTCCAGGGGGACAATTCCTGTCCTAGTCCTGCTGGCCACACTAGTGCTGAACACAAGCCAGGATGCTGGTGGCCTCCTTGGCCACATGCTGGCTCATCTTCATCATTTTTCTCCTTATTCCACATATACTGTGTTACATTGGACTTAGAGGTCTTAATGATTCTGTGATTCTATGATCATGACTTTACAGGGAGGAGCAGGCTGGTGGGATGTGCTAGCCCTTGAGGCTGCAACAGTTTAAAAATCCCACCTGAGAAGTGCTGGTTGGGGCTGGAGTGGGTCCAGCAGACCCCAGGCAAGTGCGTCAGTGTGAGATGAGGGAGTCAGCTCACGTACCGTGGTCAAAACCACCCCTGTTTTTGCCTGTGTTGCTCCTGCTCTGGCCCAGCAGCACTCAAGGAGCCGTTTTGGATGGTTTAACACCCACCCTCCAAAAATATCCTGTGTCAGTATCTGTGTCGTGTTCTTCTCAAGGAAGAAGAGCAGAGCTGGAGGGTGCTGCGCTGCATCCTCACAGCTTCTCCTACACATGCTAACGGCAGCCAGGCAGGGACAGGACGAGACAGCAACCTTGGTGGTTACACGGGAAAGTCATTTTATAAACACACGTGCTTAAAGAAAAGCGTGCCGAGAAAGAAACCCAGGACTTTTTGCGATATCAGTAATGGTTTTGTAATGGATTCCCTGGAGCAAAATTTTAAATTTTACGATATTTTAGTGTCTTAAGTATTTGTCAACAAGATGAGCAGAAGTCAGATGCATTCGTAGGGGTTGTAAGAGTCCTTTAACAATAGATCTTTAATGCGGTGCCATGGATATAAAGCAATGTTAATGGAGTTCTATCCGGGCCCAGTTAAGCTGCTGGAATGTCTTCTCCAGGCTCTGTGTTGTAAGGGCGTGCTGTTGAATAGATCTTATTTTTATACGTCGTACTGAATGTTGCTGGATCTAGGACCTGCTGTGTCTCTCCTTTCCCTTTCAGTGATGTAAATCCAGTTATTTCTTTGGAGTTTCCACGTAATTGCTGCTGTTTAACTCCCGATGGAGGGGGTGTATGGGGGCACGTTGTGAGTGCAGAGCCCCTGAGCTGCACCAAACAAGGAGCTCGCTCAGCTTTCCTCGATGGAGATGCGAACCAGGAGTCGCTCCCTGCACTGAGTTATCTGCTTTCCCACGTATTAAGCTGTTGAGGATTCAGGTGCAGACCACGAGGTGGAAGTTCTGGGGTCTGCCAGAGGTTTGACTCTTGGGAAGCATCAGAAAAGGGGCTGCGGGTCCAGATGTTTTCTAGCCCGTCCTTTATTATCTTGAGCAAACTTGGTGCCTCGTGCACAGTGTCAAGAGCAGAACGCAGATCTCACAGGTGTCCATGGTGTTGTGCAGGCACACAAAGGACCCACTAATTCGGGACAGACAGTGGCCCTGTGTGATTTAATCTGAGCTCACATCTGCAGCAGTGCCTGAGACATACAGGCAGCGGAATGATGACAGTGCCCCAAACCACTGCAAAGCTTTGAAGATCAAGAGCCACTTGCGGCACTGAGATGTGCTATATGAAGAACACATGGGCGACTTTCTAATTGCTGACTCATAGAATCACAGACTGGTCTGGGTTGGAAGGGACCTTAAAGATCATCTAGTTCCAAGCCCCTGCCATGGCAGGGACACCTCCAACTAGACCAGGTTGCTCCAAGCCCCATCCAGCCCTGAACACCTCCAGTGATGGAGCATCCACAACTTCCCTGGACAACCTGTGCCAGTGGTTCCTCTGTTGAGTCTTTATTACAAGAGAAATAGCATCTTCCATTTTGTTACTGCTGGTCTGGGGGCTTTTTGTTTTGTTTTTGCAAGTGCGTGTGATGTCTCCATTCCTGAAGGTTGTAGAAGAGCTCCCACATAGCTTAATTCTATTTCTAAAAACGCTGAGGAACAGATAGGAAATTATGAGTCGCTTCAGGCTTTCAGAATCACGAACACAAACCGGATCCTGATCCAAAGGTTCCCTGAGATCATGAAAACTTGCATTAACTTGCATGAGATATGAATCAGGCTGCCAAAACTTCTGTGTTCAGCACAGCTTTGTCAGGGCGAGGTTTTATTCTGCACAGAGCTAAATACAGCTTTATAACAACGCTGGTATTTGCACTTGAAATAGTGCATAGTTAATGAAAGTATAAAAATACTGGTACGAGATCATCCTGAGGTGCCTTTGATGGTTTTAGAAACTGTTCTGCACAGTGTCATGCCCTGATAACGTTTCATTTCTTTGCTGCAAAATTTTGTTTGGGAACACCAGTTGGAAGAGCTTAGTGTGATTAAATCAAGTGCCCATCACAGGAAATCCAGCCTGGTTTGCAAGTTGTGTGTGGTGAAAGGGAAGGTCTGGGGTTTTTTAACCAGAAATCAACAAGATTCTATTGTTATATTCACCCCCCCTGCAGTGCTGTGTCCAGCTCTGGGGTCCCCAGTATAAGAAGGACATGGACCTGTTGGAGCAGGTCCAGAGGAAGCCATGGAGATGATCAGGGGGCTGGAAGCCCTCTGCTGGGAGGCCAGGCTGGGAGAGGTGGGCTTGTTCAGTCTGGAGAAGAGAAGGCTCCACAGAGACCTTCTGGTGGCCTTTCAGGACTTCAAGGGGCCTGTCAGAAAGCTGGGGAGGGACTTTTATAAGATCTTCTAGTGACAGGGTGATGGGTGATGGTTTTAAACTAGAAGAGGGGAGATTTAGAATAGAGGTAAGGAATAAATTCTTCAGTCTGAGGGTGGTGGGGTGCTGGAATGGGTTGCCCAGAGAAGTTGTAGATGCATCTTCCCTGGAGGTGTTCAAGACCAGGCTTGATAGGGCCTCGCACAACCTGGTCTTGTGAGAGGTGTCCCTGCCATGGCAGGGGGTTGGAACTGGATAATTTTTAAGGTCCTTCCAACCCAAACCATTCTGTGATTCTGTCAGTGAAAGGGGATGGATGGAGGTCCCTGGCAAGCATCTCACCAGGTGGGGAGAGTCTGCACCCGTGGGGCTTGCTAAGAGTTTCTGCACCATTCCAGTTACGTCAAGCAGTCCCCCACTGTCTTTGCATTAGGTTTGTGTAGATGAGCTGGTTTGTTAGTGCTTACTGGTATAGAACAGTTCTAAAAGCTTCGTCACTGGGGCTTTTTCTGTAGGGTCTTTAAATAGCGGCAGGAGCTGTTTTCTGCACCGAATACAGAGCTGTGTTATTTGCAAGCACTGACCAGAACTGATCAAAATAGAATCACAGGCCAATTAAATGTAGAGAGTAAAATATCCTCAAGCATCGTCCCATTGCCCGTTGCTGCTCGAGTGCCATGTGACCGGTCTGAGCCCTTCCTTGTCATAGAATCAAAGCTTGGTTTAGGTCGGAAGGGACCTTCCAAGGTCATCTAGTCCAACCCCCTGCAGGGAGCAGGGACATCTGCAACTAGAGCAGGTTGCTCAGAGCCCCGGCCAACCTCACCTGCAATGGTGCCAGGGATGGGGCAGCCACCACCTCTCTGGGCAACCTGTTAAAGCTTCTGAGTGCAGCTTCAAAGGCAGGTTTAGGTGACTGCTGGCTGCTGCTTAACACTCGGGCATGCAAATTTTTGTTGGCGTCACTAGGTTTCCATAGAAGAAAAAATCCTGACTGAGATCATTAGGTGCATTAAAATAAAGATGTTCTCCGCTATCATCTGAAACCGTAAGGGGCTTTGTGGCAAGGTTAAACACTTCTGTTGGAAGTGGCATTGATATGATTGATCCATAATGTGGCTGATCTGTGATATATCCATTGTTAAGGGGTGGGCTGCAGGACACCCCTTTGTCTCCGTTTTTTTGTTTCTGTTCTCTGTGTCTGTGGCAGGTCCGCGTCAGTAATAACTGCCTGGCACTGCTGTGTCAGATAAAACCACCAAAGAGCACATAAGAATTGCTTATTTTGTTGAGTGGTAACCTGAAGTAGTTACTTGTGATTAGTATCTTCCATAGTGTGTCTGAAGAGGAATTTTTCTTTCAGTATCTCCAATTTTAAAAATATTTTTAAAATTATATCGTTTGCTAAACGATTAGCAGCAGAACCCTCTGGAATATATTGGTGAGGACCATAGCTTTAATTTTAATGCCTTAAAACACATGTAAAAGTTAGAAGGTCTTTTTAGACAGGTAGATGTTCACAGAGGTTAGTAATAACCTTGTAATTTTAGCGTATGGCATCCTTACAAGCTAAAATTGAAGAATACATATACATAGAAATAGAATCGTAGAATGGTTTGAGTTGGAATGGACCCCGAAGACCATCTAGTTCCAACCCCCTGCCATGGCAGGGACACCTCCCACTAGACCAGGTTGCTCAGAGCCCCGTCCAACCTGGTCTAGAAAGACTTGTGTTAGACCTTGGATTCTGTCCCTAAGAATCAGGGCTCAGCTGTGATTCCTGCCCCTGTTTTGAGCAGTCTCTGGCTCTAAGACCATGCCTGGAAAACAGGTGTCTCCTCAGCTCCGTGCCTTCCCGTGCTGTGTCCTCGCAGTCATCTCTCTTCCCTTGGAGGGATGAATGTTGGTCCTCTGTGTGAGACGGCAAGTGTTTGTGGCTTGGTGGCCATAAGCCTGTCTGCATAAGGTGACCTGTCTCCTCCTTGTGATTCCCCTTTTAATGCTAATTATGAGCCAGATTGGTCGCCGATTGTTTGAGCCAGGCATAGGAACAGCTCCAGCCTCCACCGAGGTTCACGCTGCCCTGATTTGCAGCTCCATTTCACCGGGGACGGTGCCGAGATCAGCCCCGTTGGGTTCCTGGAGCAGTGGGGACTTACGGATGAGATAATAAGTAACTTATGAAAATGCTTACCTAAAGGTGGCATTTCCAGGCCAAGAAAGCAAGCGGTGTGATGGGACCATTCATCTTTACCGCCTGCCAGTCTTTGATAGATTATTTTAGTGGCTTCAGAAGACTTCCTGTCCTGGGAACAGCAGGTGGACGGCAAAGCCCAGGGATCCCGTAGCCTGTTGAAGAGCCGTACTTGGTTTGCAAGCTACCGGTGCTACAGACCCAGTACAAATATTGCCATTTTTACACTCATGGGATTTTTTGTGGTTTTTCTTCTTTCCCCTTTAATTGATGCATAAAGAAAATGGTGGGTGACACCATGGCAGAGAACAAATGTCGGTATTTCCCCCCCTGTGTTGTATGTTCCCCGTCTTCCTTTGAACTTACTGTCAAGTAGCGAGTTTTTGTTTTCATCGCATTTATATCCCCTCTCAGAGAGATCGGCAAGGCCTCGTGATGGCAGCTTGTGACTGTGTGTTGCACATGCTATTCTTAATTTCTTTGCATTAGGGCAGTTATGTTTTTATTAATAAATAATGCCTGTGTGTGTATTATTTCTTTATAGACAGTCTTCTCTGTATACTTTGCCTTATCAGAAAGGGGCCACCAGAAAGATGGGGGGGGGACTTTTGAGCAGGGCCTGTTGGGACAGGACAAGGGGGGATGGTTTGAAACTAAAAGAGGGAGATTGAGACTAGAGAGAAGGAAGAAATTGTTGGTGCTGAGGGTGGTGAGAGCCTGGCGCAGGCTGCCCAGAGAGGTGGTGGCTGCCCCATCCCTGGAACCATTGCAGGTGAGGTTGCTCAGAGCCCCGGCCAACCTGCTCTAGTTGCAGATGTCCCTGATCTTTGCAGGGGGACTGGACTAGATGACCTTGGAAGGTCCCTTCCCACCCAAACCAGTCTGTGATTCTATAATAACCCTTGGAGAGCTTAAACAATTTTCACTTAAAACAAATTTGTCTTTTTCCATTTTGATAAATATAGATTTCTATTTTTTTTAAATCAATATCATCAGTGGTGACACCACAGATGCCTGCGAAGTTCTTCAAAGATCCTGCTAATGTGTTTGCCCTCAGCTAGCTGGTTTATTTTACTGAGAGAATAAAGATTCATCTTTCTTCAGAAACACTGAGATCTTTTAACATTAGTTTAGACACTAACGGCACATAAGGAACGCAGGGACCCCACCTTGGTATCTCACTGTAGGCTGTAGCAACGTTAAACCCATCGCACGTGAACATCACCGCCTGGTTTCACCTGTATGGATTGTGCAGGTTTCCATGCAATGTGTGATCTGGAAAGAGCTGCTTGCTTGGTTGGGTAATGCTTGTAATGCAGGACCATGCTCCAGGTAGGCCGTGTCTGCTCTTGGTCCTCTTTGGAGAGAAGAAAGATAAGGCAAAGCTGGCACGTTCTGTCTGCTCTTGTGGAATGCAGCCATGGAGTGACAGTTGTCATCTTGCCTGTGTCACTGCACAGCCGTATCCATATCCAAGTCCATATCTGTATCCATATCCATTTCCCAGACCTTTCATCTCTGCCTTCTTCATCAGGGAAGTGCTGTGAGCCATGAGAAACCTGGCACTTGTGGGAAACCCTTCAAGTTGTGCCAATACATTTTAATAGTTGATAAGTAAATCTTTTCAGTATTTTTAAACGTTGTATTCATTTCTCGATTAGCAAGTCAGACCTGCGTTCTGCTGGTTTTCATCCGGATACGGGCTTGTTGGTGTAACTTGTCTCGGGCTGGCTCTCCTGTCTGTCTTCTCTGAGTTGGTGGTGGAGGAGGAGCATTAAGACACGCTTTTCAAAAGCATGTCTTAAGCTCTTGCATAAGCCAGAGCTTGTTTCAAAACTGGGAGTGCAATGACTAAATATTTCAGAAATCTGAGCCCATGTGCCTTCAGCAGTTGGCTTTGTGGTTTCCTTGGGTTGGGTTGGGTTTTTTTTGAATGTACATTGGCTTTAGCAGGCACTTCCCTATAAAATTATTTTGAATTCTTTCCACCGGCTGGAACCTTTCCAGTTTCATCAGGATAACCTTAGTTTATTATAAGTTGAACATATGCTTCTTTGTGCTTGATAGTTGAGTGAGAATTTCCTTGGTCGTTTACCTGGTTGATGCTGGAAGGGTAAGAATAAACCCACAGCCAGTCATTTCACGTATTCTGAGACCTAAAGTGATGGTTGTACCTTCTGCTGCAACTCAGCGAGCAAGAGAGTTGGGGGGAGGAGTGATCCAGAATCAACAGTGTGATATTTAAGCATGCTTGAAATGCCAGCTTGTGGACTAACGTAGTTCACTACTGGAATAAAGATACCTGTAGTGTTCTTCATGGTGGACTTAAGAACTTCAGCATTTGTTAATGCAAGCATTTAACTTCAGAAGTAATCCTCCCCTGTAGTAGTCGTCCCTGAAAGGCTTTGTGGATTTGGCTAATTTACAGCATTGCTTCCAGCTTCATGGTTTTTAAAAAAATATACTTCCCAGTGTTGGTAGAAGGAACCTTCCTTGTAGGAAAAGTGAAATTGCCACAAAAAGCATGTTATTAAGTCATACGAGTTAAATGGTTTTAATCTGACTTGCTACATTTGTTGGTCACAGGAGTGTGGATTAATTAAACCTCCTGTTCACATAGGCAGGGTTTATTTTAGCCAGTGAATCTCTCAGAAGAAGGTTGGAGTTGTGTCAGTATCTCCTCTGGCTCTGGGAAAGGAAAATGCATGTGGTTGAAAAGAATTCTAGAAGAGGAGACATCAATAACAGCATCCTTCATGCTTCTGGACAAAAAGCACACTGAAAGGGAAACTCTTTCTTCAGGGGAAAGACTGTGATCATCAGCCAGGGGCTGATACTGAAGCTTCTTTGAATCTTCTTCTTTACTTTCCTCTCCAGCTAAGTGGATGCGTCTTGCCCTCTGTATAGTCACAACTAATGAAAAACCTATAGCCCTGCTCAGCACATCTGAGCATTTTTCACTGCTTTTAATTGACTTACCCAGCATCTCGTGTGACTTGGTGGACTTGGATGGCTTTCCTTTAGTCCCTGCCCTTTGAACATTTCTTTTTTTCTGCTAACATTTCACATTTGAGGCTTAATCTCCTGCAGCTTTATTAAGAAGAAATTAGCTTCAACAAGAGCTGTGCTGTGGAAAGTGGATATTTGGATCTTATCCCAATTCAGAAGAACATTGCTGTTGCGGCTGGCAACCTGAGATTGGTTCACGAGAGCAGCCTCTGCCTGCAGAAGATGTGTCAGCTGCAGGAAGTGCAGGCGGAACAGGCTGAAGGGTTTACTCTTCATTTTATATTCTATTTTTATTCCAAAACAAACCCTGCTTGTCTATTTTACCCCAAACAAACACTGCTTCCTGCTGTCCCAGGATCGTACTGCAACGCAACGGTCTGGACAGCAGCTGGGACTCCTCCTTTGAGTCCCTTTGATGGCTTTGACCACGTTAGCCCTCACTTCGCTTGCACTGTGACCTGCATAGCCCACAGTCATAGAATCATGGACTGGTTTGGGTTAGAAGGGATCTTTCAAGCTCATCTGGTCCAACTCCCCTGCACTGAGCAGGGACATGTGCAACCAGAGCAGGTTGCTCAGAGCCCCGGCCAACCTCACCTGCAATGGTGCCAGGGATGGGGCAGCCACCACCTCTCTGGACAACCTGCGCCAGGCTCTCACCACCCTTAACAGCAAAAATCTCTTCCTTCTCTCCAGTCTCAATCTCCCTCTTCTAGTTCTAAACCACCCCACCTTGTCCTGTCCAACAGGCCCTGCTCAAAAGTCCCTCCTCATCTTTCTGACAGGCCCGTTGAAGTTCTGAAAGGCCACCAGAAGGTCTTTCTGGAGCCTTCTCTTCTCCAGGCTGAACAACCTCCAAGTCCTTTCTCACTGCTTCCTATCCTAGTGTCCTTTACTCTGCCAGGTCCAGTTGGATACTGATATTTTTTTTGCCCATGTAGGACAGTGTTTGGCCACATTGTCACATACATTCTTTGCTTGCACCCTCTTCTCCAGCCAAGGGCTGTCACCTGCTCTCTCGATTGTTTTCAGCTCAGCTGCTTTTAATTCACTTGCACAGAAATGATTTCATGTCTTCTGAAGTCATAGAAGAGGAGAGGTAACAAAAGCCCCAAACTGGGACTTGGATTGAAAACACACTCCCTCTGTGGTGGCTCTCCATTTACAATTAAGCTTCTTTTCTGAACTCCCTTGTGAGTTTCAAGGCTGTTTAATGTAATATACCGATTTATAACATTCTGGTTTCTCTGTCAAAAGCCGTACACTGGTAAATCCAGTGCCTGCTGAATTCCGATGCTTTCCCACTAGTGCTGCTCTCCCCCATACCTCTAATCCCATCAGAAGAAATTTGTTAGGCTAGTTTGACACAGCATTTTTTTTTCTTTTATGCACACGTGTACCAGCATTAATTTTATTAAGCCGCTGTAATTCTTTATAAAGAATGTTGTGTGGTGCTTGTTCCATTACCTTGTGCAGGATCAGTGTCAAGCTGACAGGCCTGTAACCATTCCCATTATCCCGTTTTCTCTATTGATCGCGTGGTGCAGCAGCTGCCTGGTCTGTTCGAGTTCTCCTTGCCAAGGACGTGCAGTATGGCACAAAAGAGGTTATTGTAGTTGTACCTGTGGCCAACTTATTGACAGGCTTAGAACATCAGTCAAAGGCTCCAGATATGTACAGACAAAGCCTCTAAAAGGAGGCTCAATAAGAGGAAGGCTCAATAAAGAAAAGTAGAAACGTGCAGAGAAGATGGGCCTGCACCGTCCTGGGGGTTCTTGCTGAATAGCCCCCAGAGGCTCCTATAGATCCTCATTAAGCTGATGCTGGAACAAGAGGTACAAGTGTATTCGCTGCTGCAAGAAGTGATCACAGAGTCTGTGGTGAACCGACCGGCCTGTGTACTGTAGGGAAATTCATACTTCCTCAGCTGTTTGTGACTCTCTTTCTTATCTTCTGAGCCATTGCCAGATTTGAAAAATACGAAAATCAATTTTAAGAAAGCAAGAGGAATCCCCACTGCTGTTCAGAGACGATGAAAACATCACCCAGCCCATGCTAGACTGTGCTGAGCTCTTCTGGATACACCAGGGCAAGATTTTCTGCCTTTCTTCTGATGCGTGGTGAAACCCAGAAGGAAAATGATGTAACGCTGATGCTCTGGGTTGGTCTACGGGAATAATCTAATTTCAGACTTTCATCTTATGCTTACAGTCCTTGTTGAAAAAAGCCTTTTGGGCAGTTGGAGACTACCATAGCAAAGAGTTATGTTATTTGGGAGTGAATCTGAAATAGGAGCTCAGCAAAGCCTTCTTGGAACTTGGTGGCAGAATCTCCAGAGTGGTCAAGCACTAGCCCATGCTCTCCAGGGCAGTGGTGGAGTCCCCATCCCTGGAGGGGTTTCCAAGCCATGGAGATGTGGTGCTGAGGGACATGGGTTAGTGGTCATGGTAGCGTTGGGTTGACGATTGGACTTGATGATCTTAGAGGTCTTTTCCTACTTTAATGAGTTTATGGCTGTATCAGGGGCTCAGAAAATACAGATGCCTGGAGGTCCTTCTGTTTTCAGTGGTGGAGAAGGCTTTGGAGGTGCCTCATGTATCAGTGAACTCTTTCATTTGTGTACAGACGTTGGCGGCTCTGAATGCTGCTGCGAGAGCTGCGGGGTGGCTTGTTCGGAGGAGCACGGAGAAGGTCTGGGGGTGGCTCGGGGCTGCGCGGGCTGGTGGCTTGTAACTGATGGCCTCGGGACGGAGGCTTGCAGTGCTGTGCATCTGCTCTTGGTTCGCCGAAGGCCCTGGCTGTCACCGCGGCGCTGCCTTGATAAATGGGCCGTCTCCAAAACGGGGATGTTTCTCAGCAGGCGTTTTGTGGCAGAATGAGCCACGAAACTGAGAGAAGCCGGTGGGGCGGGGAATGTGGCGGCAGAGAAATCGCTGAATTCCAGCTGTCATCTGCTGGTCTTCATGGGAGATGGCTTTGAAGGGCTGGAGGTCAGAAGTTTATTAAGCTGTGTGTTCAGGGCTTCTTTGTCTGGTGTATTTCTGTAGTGCTCTGAGAGTCTTGCAGGGCTGAGGGGAGCAAGAACACCGGTTGGGCTACAGAGAAGTTTGCTAATTAAAGGCTATGGTGGGAATGTAATCTCGGAGAAGCTCCAGGGAAAGGGAAATGTGTTCTTTTTGCCTTTGCGTTTTGTAACTGTGCAGCTGAGAAGAAGGGAGGGGAGGAAGAAACTCCACCTCAGGCTGCACACGAGAGAAAACTCTCTTATTGCCATCATATTTGGAAATTGCTGGCGTTTCTGTGAGAAAAGAGAGGGAGAGATTCCTAGAGGAAGCAGAGTAAGGGAGAAAAGAAAGATTTCTATTTTTTATTTGTTGATTCCCTTGCTAAGCTCAGAATGCTCCTACAGCTTACATAGCTCTGGGCAAGGGCCGGGCCCTTGGTTTCCACATCCCCAGAAGTGATTAATTGGAATTAAGGATAAATATTTTGGTTAAATACAATATATATGGGAATTTAGTCTGGCTTATTTTAATCGATTTATCCTTTTGTTTCAAGTTGTGCTTAAAGTAGCATTAATCAAGCTGGTAGACTCTGTCTGAGGTGGAATTCTGATGTATCAAATCTATCAGACGCTGGTTTTGTGCTGGGTGTGAGGGTGAAGTGCGGAGCAGTTATGTCCTGTCCTCTGATGGAAGAAGGCCTGACGGTAAAGTGCTGCAAAAGCAGAAGAAAAAAGTTGCCATATCCATGTGACATCTTTCACGTCAAAGACGAAATTCCCAACTTTCCAGTGCTTCTAAAAGTCAGGTTTGTTTGCTATCTTTTGTGCTATTGAAATACTCAGAAACTCCGTCATCCTTTGGGTCCTGTTAATGAGGTCACTCGCCGTGTTCGCTGGGCCCATAACTTCTGCATTTTTATTTCTTCTCTGAAGTGCTGGTTTCTCCTCAGGACTGGCTTTAGACTCTTCTGGTTTTGTTTCCGGATTGCAGTCTAGGTTTGTTTTTTTTCTGCCAGGTTGAGGGTAAACCAGAAACCTTTTGGGGTCCTGCCGCAGTCCTTTCTGCAGGAGTATCCCCACAGGTAGCAGTTAAGCCACAGCAAACGAGTCTGTATTTAAGAATGTAGCGCAGGAATGTCTTCACCCTGCAGAGAGAGAACGTGGGGTGGCACTGTCAAAGGTTAGGGCTGGGTTGGCCGCTAGACAGATGACAGATGCTCTCCACCAACCCCTCGTCCCTTCCCAAAGGGAAGAGAAAGGGAATAAGGGAAAGAGATTTATGGCTTGGAAAAGAAAAGTAAAACAGCTTTAATAAACAATGAAAATAATAACAATAGATACAAACAGATACCAAACCAATCTTGAATCCAACCCCCTGACAGCAATGACATCACTGTCACCACTGGTGCTGTTGAGCAGGCACTGGGGAAGTCCCAGACCAGGCTCTGTGGCAGATGGGAACTGGATCCAGCAGCTGGATTCAGGAGCACAGGGATCGGGATCACAGGGAGAACGGACAGAGTCCTCCTTGGGCACCAGCCATTGAGGAAGATGCTTGGCCCTGGTGACCCTCCAGCCTTACACTGACCATGCCGCACACGGGCTGGAATCCCTCGCTGGGCAGTTTGGGGTCCCCTGTCCTGGCCGCTCCTCACGCAGGTGCCACCTCTCACTCACTGCACCCAACGTGGGGCACAAGCTTTCGCAGGGACCTTGGTGTGCAGAGGAGCAAGGAGAAGCCAGAGCCTTTCTGCAGCCCCCAAGCCTTGGCAGTGACTCTGAGCATGGAGCGTGATCCCTGCTGGGATCAGACAGTGTCTGTGAGAACGCGCCGTGACCTTCAGAGAGTGCCGGCCCCGAGCAGGGACTGAGCTGAGCGGTGACACCCTGACCAGAACTGTCCTGTGCTGGCTCACGGCAGGACAGGCTCAAGGAAGGTGATGTCTTGGAGCTACCTTAGGTCACTCCCAGACAGCACCCCGGGTTGCTGGCACACCAGCCCTTCTCCAGGACCTGGGGAGCTCGCTGGCGTGCATGGGCAGCTGAGGCATGCAGGCCAGCTGGGGAGGCTGCAGGCGATGCGCTTTCGAGTAAATTCGTTTGAGATGGGAAGCTGAGGAGAGCTCTTTCGAAGAAGTCCTGGTTCTTCAGCCTCCTTGAGGACAGCCAGCCTTGAGCTGGTTCCCCGTCCCCTTCTCCATCTCTGTTTCATGCCCTTTGCTCCTGGTACTGAGAAAGGAGGATCCTTCCCAGATCCAATGAGAGCTTAATTATTGCTAGCAGCCGCGAGTATTAAACAGCATCAGAAACCGTGTGCGTCTGTGAGAGTAAAGTCATTCTTCACTTGGACCTGCCCCAAAAATTGTAATTGGCACCTTGTGAAGTACATAAGGAGAATGTCAGTAATCTGGGGCAGAATCGCTCGTGACAGATACACTTGCACAGCCAAAGCCGTGGCGTGTTTAGGGTCGTGGAGGGCTCTTGAACTGCTGCATCTCAGCTGTCCCACGAAGGAAACAAAATGAACCATTAATATTTATGATGGAGCATGACTTTTTTTTTTCCTTTTTTTTTTTTTTTTAAATGACTGCTGGAATTTAAAAAGTTTTCCTTTTTCTTTTTGTCACCAATTGGAGAATCTTGGCCAAGGCATCTGTAATGATGAAAATTTACCGGTGGTTTTTCAGCTTTCTGAGCTGTTGCTGGGCTGGCAGGAGGAAGGAGAAACCCAAGATGAGCACGGGCAGAATGAACTTGCCATTATTCCGTGTCGGAGGAGTGAGTGAATGAAGCTGATAAGCAGGAGCAGTGATGCAGACACGCACAGCCTCAGGCAGTGACTAATGTTCACTTGGTGTTTTGCATCAGCAAGTAAAAATGGACTGTGCAGGGTTGATACAGTAGTCAGTAATTCCCTTTAGAAATTTGCTGTGTACTGGAGTGTGCTGAAAATCTCCCCGCTGTGTGTGTTGGGGGTGACTTCTCGTTCCGTCGGTTGAATTGACCACACCGAACATCTCAGTCCTGTAAAAGGTTGCCTTGAGTAGCCAGCCTGGAGAAGGGATGATAAAACCAGACAGTGCTACTTAGAAGAGGAAACATCCTAGAATCACAGAATGGTTTGGGTTGGAAGGGACCTTAAAGATCATCTAGTTCCAACCCCCTGCCATGGCAGGGACACCTCCCACTAGACCAGGTTGCTCCAAGCCCCGTCCAACCTGGTCTTGAACACCTCCAGGGATGGAGCATCCACAACTTCCCTGAGCAACCTGTGCCAGTGTTCCACCACCCTCAGAGTGAAGATCTTCACAGTTTCTTATGTAAATCTACCCTCTTCCAGTTTGAAACCATTACCCCTTGTCCTACCACTACATTGCTGGGGCCTCCTGTGGCCCCGCTCTACCAGGTCCATGTCTCTGCTGTGCTGAGGACTCCAGAGCTGCCCCAGCACTGCAGGGGGGTCTCCCAGAGCGCAGCAGAGGGGCAGGATCCCCTCCCTGCCCTGCTGCCCACGCTGCTGGGGATGCAGCCCAGGAGGACGTTGGCTGCTGGGCTGCGAGCGCACGGGGCCGGCTCAGCTCCAGCTCCTCACCCCCAGCACCCCCAAGTCCTTCTCCTCAGGACTACATGCTACAACACATCAAATCTCTACTGGTGGCTGTCAATCATGACATACTTTTTTTTTTTTAATAGATGACAAGCAAACTGTGTGTTGAATTGACCTCGTATTTCTGATGTTAAAATATCCTTTTCTGCTGTAACATTTAAAAGGTTATCTCACCATAATTTTCCCAGTTCTTCTGCAGACATGTAGGAAGCTACTCAGTAGCTTGGAAGTAGACAGGAGAAAGCCACAGTAGTTTTCAGGAGTACTTTGTGTAGTACATCACAATGCTGCTATGTGTATTTTGCCCTGAATGTGCTCAATACACCAGAAAATGTTTTGCAGTGTGGAAGAGGTGATAGAATTGGAACAGGCTGCCCAGGGAGGTGGTGGAGTCCCCATCCCTGGAGGTGTTCAAAAATGAGTAGATGTAGCACTTCAGGACATGGTCTGGTGGTCAGGGAGATGCTTGGATGAAGGTTGGACTAGATGATCCTAGAGATCTTTTCCAACCTTAATGATTCTATGATTTTATTAATTGATGGATTTTGAGAGCAGGAGCCAAATCCCCAGAGAACTGGAGTGGCTCTGTCCAAGGCAAAGGACTAACCTGATGTAGAGCAGCTGAAGTTGACCTTTCATATGAGTGATTACTCATGGGGCAGTCAGCTTCTCTTGTCCCGCATTTGGTAAAATATAGACCTCCTTTTTGGCGTAAGAACCGTTATCTTTGGGTGTCACCGGGGCCTGGAAACCTCCAAAGAACCCCAAAGGTTTTACAGCTAAAAGGTTCATTCTGTTCTTTAGAAAGGGCTCATATCATTCCCATTACTGTCACTTGGATTTATGTGTAGAGGATCCACAGGAAAGAAGTGCTAGAACTTAAGAAAAATCATGTTTTTATTATGAAAATGAATCAAAAGTTATTGATGTCTTTTCCTTCTTAAGCAAGGAACATTGGACATACTCAGTTACAAAAATACTTTTGTTCTTTCCCATGTTCCTGTAGTAACAAGGTAAATTTCCTTAAATATTTATAGTTAGATGTTTATATTTAAATACGTAAATAAAAACATGTAACATACAAGTATATAAACATTTATATTTAAATATGTAAATAAAAACATGTAACATACAAGTATATAAACATAAATACAGACATTTGTAAATATAGGCACATAAATAAGTAAACATCCAAACCCTACACAAATAGACAAAATACAAACAAGCGGAGACACTTAAATGTGCAAACATCCAAACATAAATGTTTACATTTTGTGGTGTGCTCTTTTCAAATACTTGCCTGGTTTCTGACACGGTGAGTGATGGTTTTTCTCTGTGATGCACTGGAAGCTGGTGTGGGGATGATGGATGAGCGAGCGCAGCTCTGCCCATTGACTTGCCCTAAGGAGTGAACTCTTCTGCAGAGGGCAGAGGAGGCCCTGGCAGCGGTGTGGTCTGGATGTGACAGAGTCAGAGACAAGGAGCCACTGGAGAGAGTCCAGCAGAGGCTACGGAGATGCTGAGGGGCCTGGAGCAGCTCTGTGCCCAGGAAAGGCTGAGAGCCCTGGGGCTGCTGAGCTGCACAAGAGAAGCCTCAGAGGGGATCTGAGCAATGCTGAGCAAGAGCTCAAGGGCCCATGGGGGGCAAGAGGATGGGGCCAGACTCTTGTCAGTGGTGCCAGTGACAGGACAAGGGGCAATGGGCACCAAGTGGAACCCAGGAGGTTCCATGTGAGCAGGAGGAGAAA
>VZZY01008158.1:590-50610 GCA_013400335.1 Eurystomus gularis
CCCCCCCAAATTTTTGGGGAACTTCCATCCTCCTTGTAAAAAAACTTTTACCAAAATATTATTTTCATCATTCCCAGTCTTATTCCTTTTATTTTTCTGGACTACTGCTAAATCCACAGAGAATGACCAGGGTTTCAGGAATCTGCAAAAGTGCCTGAAAGTGAAAACTAGGAAGACGTATAAAGCAGAATAAGCAAATATCCTCCAAAGATTCATTTGAGGAAAAGGAGACTTCCTCTAGTTCACTAAAGGCAACTTCTATATGTTTAATAACTCTTGCTGTTCTTTTCTTCCATGAACCAACAGAGGCTCACCTTGACCCTATGTCAAACTTCCACAATATCCTGGAGCAAGGACTTCTGGTGTAACTAGGCACAGGGTGAAGCACCTCTTCCTTTTGTTTGGCTTTGTACAAATCTCTACCATGCAATTTCAAAGTGTGTTACTTTGGACCATATCTTCAGTGTTAACTTGTGTAAATTCACAGTGAAGCAAAGAAAAGTAATAAATCAATAGCTCGCAAGCTGTTCCAAATGATTGGCACAAAGGTTCAACTGAGAAGAGATGAGCAAACACAACTAGGATGTCACTAACTTAAGAGACAGATCAACAAAAAATCACAGAAGAGCAAAGTGTTGTTAATTTTTTAATCTAGACTACAGAGTCTAGAATTAGCATAGATACTTAACTGTGAAAGAAGGTTTACCAGGGGTGACATTTGCCACAAAAGGGATAGGAGGATGAGAGCAGGCATGCCTTGGAGAGAGGCACGTCACAGCCTGTGTCACAAAAGCTGCTGGTTCAGCTGTAAATGAGGGCCATAGCTTTAGGTCTGGTTATGGTTAAGATTTCTTTTTATACCTCACCAAAAGCTTAAATTCAGTTTTAATTAAAAACAAAAAATAGTTTGATGATTAACTGGTTGGCAATTCCTTTTAATTATCACATTCGCCAAATACTAGAGCCAGCTTGTCAGCATTTTGAATTTTCTAAGTGGAAAGAAGGACAGGAAATAGATAAGATGTCAATTTTGCAAACTGCAATTAAGATTATTGGCAGATGAAGACCCTCAGGGAACTAGAGTCCCACATAGCAGTAAGCTTGATAATCAGATAGTCCAATTTTGCACTGCAGAAGTGAATGAGTCATGTTATGCAATGTAAATTAATCATTTAAAAGAAAAGTTTAAGAGAAAAATAGGATAGAGAAATACACACACAAAATCATCTCTGTTTTTCTTGTCTCCTAAGGAAGAAACACATTTCTCATATGATCACAGGTTTCTTGACTACATGCAGAGCAGGGAACCCAGGAGCTCCCGGCACACACCAGCCATGTCTCAGCTCTATACTGGAGTGAGACCTGGGTGTACTCCTGCCTGATGAAAATCCAACAAGGGAGAGTGAGAGTGCAGTCCCTAAGGAGACTAACTGCTCCCCAGCTTAGCTGGGGGACGATCTGCTGGGCAGCCTTGTGAGACTATTGGTAGGACCTCTGTGCCAGGACTCAGCACAGCACACCCCCAGCAGAAAAGCCCAGATGTTGCTTTTTCCTTCTGTCATTAAATCACAGCAAAAGCAGCCAGCTGACCTGCTATGTAGATTATCATAGCAGAAGAGACATCTGAGGACTGGCACTGAAGACAGTATCAGAAAGCAGAGAAGTTTCCTGGATTATTACTTTCTGTGGCAAATCAATTAAAAAATTACTGCGGTGAGAGAGAAAAACCCCTACCCTCTGATACTGAAGACAGTAACAGTTGTTTAAAAACAGTGGCAATCTTTCCACCAGCCAGTGACCTTGTGCAGCAGCACTTGTGTCAAATGGGAAGCATGAAAACAAGATCATTTCAGTTCATATTTCCTCCCACCACATTTCTCTCAAACAATAATGAGGCTGGGAAGAAAGGAAGTTATTGTAGTCTTAACAGCTGCTATAAAACACTCACACCAGCAGATACCATGAGGTTAAACTAGATGAGATAACTCAGTACTGCAAACAGCATTTCTGTCCTTTACTGTGTAACCACCACTGAGGCTTTGACATGAGAGATACTCTGCACTGCCTTTGCATTTCTTAATCTGAAAGAGGTGCACAAAAGGGAGTTCTACTCATTTTCCTCCCTATTAGCACTGCCTAAGGGGTCGTATAACTCAGAAATACTCATATGACAAGCACATTCTCCCTCTCCTTTCAGCTTGGAGCTCCATCAAGCTGTGCTGTAATACCTTTTTATTCACTAAAGTCTGTTTTAAATCCAAGTAATCCATTCCTTTCAGTATTCAGAGTCCCATCTGCTTACTCAGGGGACAGGAGAAAATTGTCATTCCTTTAGTCAGCAATAAAGCACTAGCACATTTCAGAGAACATCAGCAGGGCTTTATCGTGACTTCTGCATTATCCTATGATACCTAAATTCCCAGTAGTAAAACCAAATCTGCCCTCAGTTTTTCTACTGACAACATTGTGGTGACAAGGACCATACAAACAGATAAACACTTTTATTGACAGCTTTATAGACCACATAAACTAGAAGAGATACAAGTCCACAGTGTCTCATGCATCAGTAAAATTCATCACTGAATTCAACTAGCAGAAAAAATATTTTTAGTGAAATCTATGCTGGAAAGAATAGAGGTCAAGTTCCAGAACTAAGATGGACTGGGCATAGAAACTGCTGTTTTGGTTCACAGAAGAAAGACATTGCTACTGTGTCATTTCTTCAGTGGCTACTTGAAAGAATAGGGAGCTTAGCACCCTGTGCATAGGAAGTATGAGAGCACTTGGCAATTATTCCTAAGAGTTGTCAAGGGTGACAGCTGCTTTATTGCATACGTGGCACACTGGCTTCCAGCATCATCTGCAGTTAATGGGATTGTGCAGATGACATATGCATCCCAGTGACTAGTCTTGGTCCACATGCTCAGAGGGTAACCAGGAACCACGGTGCCTTTTCAGTAGGTGGTACTTATGCTGCAGTTTCACAATTGATTAAAAACACCAGTTCATCAGGCACAGGGGGACACACCATCATTCCCCATCCCAACAGCAGTGAGTGTTAGTGTAGAATGGGAGAGCAGGCTCAGAGATGACACTGCTCCAGGCAATATCTACTGCTTTGAAATTTTTTAACTTTGAAAGAAATGTTATAGGTCTATACAGCTAGTTAACATTGACCCAAACTCTCAGTGACTTCTCCTTTTCTTTTTTTTTCTTTTTGCTAAAACTTATGACACTGCACCATCTTGGGAACTGACACATCTGCCAGCCTCATGCTGGTGATCTCTTACAATAATACAGCGTAGGAGTGACAGGTTCACTTAAACAGTGTCAGAATTAAATAGAATAGCCATGGTTAGCAATTGGTTGGAGTTATATACTATATATGTGGGGGGTGGGGTTAAGTAAAAAAGCCTAACTTTGGAAGTAAAGCATTCACAATCAACCAAAAGGAAATGCAAGTGTTCCCCAGTAATCATTAAATTTTACTTTCTGAGGGATGAGATGCATTCCATTTTAGAAAATAAAAAATCACTATGGTGAGCAAGATGCTCTGTTTAACCAATGAAACAGCAAATGAAGGTATTGTAGTGGATTTTCCTTTATATAAAATCTTCATATTAGAATTATCTTTTGAAAATCCATACTGTAACTTAAAAAAAAATAATTGATCCAGTAAAAGAGTTACTGGCTGAATTTTTAAAGATTTATATGATCTACTAAGTCAAGTGGTTAGATTACTTGATCCCTGTCTCACTCTATGGTTGAAAATATTTAAATTGCTGAATAAAGTTGACCAAGCTTTGTGAAGTTAGTGATACACATAGACTATGGACAAACATGTTGCAAATTTTCAGGCCAATTATTTCACTAATGGCCAATCCTACTTTGTAAGTCTCATCTTTTCATTAAATAATAACATAGCAATAAACTTAGGAAATGGGAAATTTTGGTGAAAGCAAAATGGATAAAGTGGTGCCGACAACAGAAAAGGACTTAGTAGTAATATGTAAAGATTTTTCTCATTTTAGTTTTGATCAAATGTTTTTAAGCCCTAAATTGCATTATGCTTCCAGTTATTTTTCATATAACTTCTATGGCACATGACATGAGTAGAAACTTGTAAACTGTAAATTATGAGCATAAAAAAGAATACTGTAGTTTAAAGTTTCCTCCATGAGCATTCATAGAATTTTGCATTCAACTACAAGTCAAGGAGTCATCAGGGTAGAGCACTTACAGAACCAAATTTAGATTTAGGTTAACTAATTAGGTTAACAAACTAATTTACAGCCTTATTTAGAGATTTGCATTACCCTCTGGAGTTCTCTGCTGGTTTCTCTCGGTAAGTGAGACACCTAGCCTACCAACTTCTAACTCAGATCCCCAAATTGAGATTTTGTGTCCCCATCATGTTGAGAAGATGAAAAAAAGAAAAACCAACAACTCTCTGAAAGAGACTTGGGAAGGAAGGGAGAGCAAGATAAAAGAAGTTTTGAGGTAAGCTGGGAAAGAGATTTTTCTGCAGCATTTCTGGAAAGTAGGACCCAGTTTTGTACTTAACCTCAGGGAAAAAATCCAAACAAATTTTGAAAAGATTATAAGTGTTTCTGAATGGAGTCACAGCAGTTTTGATTGTAAAAGTCCTTTTAAAGATATATATGATTGATTATTTAACAGCCTAACAAAATCTCAGGACTGGATGTAGAATACTGATAGTCTCTCCAAAATTGATGCTGAATATAGCATTTCTATATGCTTCTGGTATCGAATACAGCTTTCAACTTCAGCCTTTTTCTTCTTTCAAATTCTACCAGGAGAAAAGATTACGCAATTTACACATAATAGCTCATCCCAGACTAGACAAGTTTTGAAAAGTTTTTAGAAGAAATAATCATCGTTAAAATGTTACTGTTTATTTTCTTACATTTTTTGAACTTTAAAAAAAATTTTTCTGAAAGCTGTAATGGGAAATAACATCATGAGGGAAATTTATTTAAATGGTTTAATTAAATGAATACAATTAATCATGAACTCTATAGCTTTCTGAAATTATATGATAATTATCTTCTTGGAAGTTATATTAGGAAAATGGAGACCAATGAGATCAAAACTAGGAGGTAGTTATTATCCTAAAAATAGCTCAAAGCCATCTTTTGACTGTAATGGATATTAATTGATAATTGAGGGCTGGATCATCTCTTCTATGAGGACAGGATGAGAGAGTTGCAGTTGTTCAGCCTGGAGAAGGCTCCAGGATTACCTTATTGTGGCCTTCCAGCAGCTGAAGGAGGCCTACAAGAAAGCTAAGGAGGGACTTTTTACAAGGGCTTGTAGTGATAGGATGAGGGGTAATGGGTTGAAACTGGAAGAGGGTAGGTTTAGATTGTAGAAATTAGGAAGAAGCTCTTCAGTGTGAGGGTGGTGAGGCACTGGAACAGGTTGCCTCAGGAATCTTTGGAAGCCCCATCACTGGATGTGTTCAAGACCAGGTTGGATGAGGCTTTGAGCAACCTGGTCTAGTAGGAGGTGTCCCCGCCTGTGGCGTGGGTGTTGGAACTAGATGATATTTAAGGTCCCTTCCAACCCAAACCATGTTATGATTCTATGATAATTCCAACACAGTCATCCAACCTGTCACCGGTTTAG
Source organism: Eurystomus gularis (assembly GCA_013400335.1). NCBI lineage: Eukaryota > Metazoa > Chordata > Aves > Coraciiformes > Coraciidae > Eurystomus > Eurystomus gularis. Next base: position 6,240 of record VZZY01008158.1, read on the forward strand.
CTCCTAAAAAAGCTAGGAGCACTTTAGCAGCTTTTAGCACTCTAAAAAAGTCCAAAGCAGGTACACGCACCTGCTTACATATTCCTTTACAAAACAGGATGGACACTGTACTCCCATTGACATAGAACAGTCCAGAGAGTGGGCAGAACAAAAGCTGCAAGCGTAGCACATGAGCCTTGCTATTCCATCCCTTCATTTCTCAAAATAATGCACTTGTTTTCTCTGCCACCAGCTACCACTCCTGAAAACTCCTTCTTCATGGAGTTCATTCTTTTCTTCACTCCCTAAAGACACATTTCTGCAGCTGAGAACTAGACGTCTGTAACATCCTTGTATCTCCTCCTTCCTGGTGGAAGAAAGAAGATCCCACTTATTGTACTGGGCCTGTTCACTAGTCCTTGCTGACCCATTTTATGATCTAATTGACCAGTTTATGAAAAAATATCTCTTATCTTCCTTATATCAGTCCAATTAAGCCTTCTAACCTCTCTGAAGCAGGAAGACCATCCTCTTCCTTGCTGGGGAGGTGAAAACGAGCAACTGTGCATGGCAGCCCCCCTCCTGTGTGTTTATCCCATGTTTGAGGGGCAGACTGTGGGGCTGGCAGCCTCCCCCAGTGCTTTGTCTGCAATAACCACAGTGTCCAAACAGCTCTTGAGATTTACAATGAGAACATTCACTGCCCCGGGATTTGACCAGTATATTCTGCATGGCTGTTGTAGTTTTCAAACAGGCATGACTCACACTTGTAATGGTAGAAAGCCAGTTATCGTGCTATTAAACACAATATGGGGGAAGCTACTAGTGCTGCTATTGAAATGCTCTCCTCTAGTAAGTGTACTCCATCCACGTCCTTGTCTTAATGGATCTCTGATAAAATTGAATGCCTCTCAAACTAACTCTTTGCATCCCTCTCTCTTCGTACTCATGCTTTCTTCTTTAGTCATGCTTGTCAGATTCATGTTAAGTGGATAGTCACAGTTTACAGATTACAGCCTAGCCTTTATTCTTCCCCCCCCCATAATACAATGACACTCTAGTTAGCCTATCATATGTACACAGCTTTAGTTTTCTGCATAGCTGAACTTTGTTGTCCTACCTCTGCCATTAAGCAGTGTTGGTACAATTCTACCACCTCTAACATAAATACAGAAAAATGTATTTTAAAGAGTAGCTATGCAAATTTTAATAGAATATACTAGAAAGCATTTATATATATGTGAGCTACAAAGGAAGCACATAGTAAAGGTTACGTGCAAAATGCCTAAAACATGTCTTTACATTTTACTAATTATTAAGATAGACTATTTAATCAATAATATTTAAATGTGGATATAATAAATACTCTAGGACTACATTAATAATAGTTACTAATAACCATTACATAATGAAAATGCATATATTTATATATTCATCAATGATCACTGGCTTTTAATGACACCACGGTACAGATGTACACTCACCCTTCATGCAACCTTGTCTTCATTTGTACTTTATATCATTTATTACAAACTTATCACCTATACTTTTCATCTGCTTTTCTGGACCATTTAAATCTTTATAATTTGGTTTCTTCTAGGTCAGGCATTGGAAGGCATGAGAAACCAAAATCAAGTTGAATATAGTCAACTGACCCCAAGGAGTCCAGCAGCATCCCACTCACATGAAAAGTATTTCCTTCTGGCTCCTGTTTGAATCTTGGTATTTCTGAAAACTACTCACCAGTCTGGAAAGGGAAGACACAGGAGGAGGAATACAGAGGGCGGGGAGCTGTGCAAAATCCTGGGGCAATGGGCAACCCTCTGGCACAAATACAGGGTGTATACAAATATATTCCTGGAGGAAAGCAGCCTTCATGCCTGGCAGGGCCGGAGTGACCTGCTGCTGCTGGGAGGCATCCATCAAGCATTCCCACAAGTCACATTGAATTAAGACACCCTCACCACCACTGGAGAAGCAAGGCTTAATTCAATCTGTTATCTTACCCTCAGTGAACACAACTGAAAGTGCTGCTTTTCTTCCTGTTTTCTCTCTGACATTTAGCATGAGGGATTTCTGTTCGACCATCAGCTTGTATCATCCCTGTTCAGCTAACTCATCCTCCTCTTTATTTTCTCTCTCTTTTTTTTTAATTTTTAATTTTGAATATTATTAGTGAAACAGAAACCACATTTAGCAATTCCTCCATGAGTTTCTTTCAAGTCAGATTTGTAAAGCCCTGCCCTTGGCAGGAAGTGCCTGCCCCACTCCAGCAAACCCTCTACTGAACAGCACTGCTTACTTGTGTGACAGCACTGTCCTTACAGGAATCAAGGACACATGGAAAAATGCAGATTTTAACACTAGGACTTGTATGAATATTTAACTTAACTACATATCCCGAGCTCTCATTGTCATAATTAGAAAGGTCTTCCAAATATCATAATGAAAAATAAATTTATATGGCTTTCTGGGAAATGTCTAGCAATCTCACTCCAAGTATTATCATTTCTTTCTCACACTTTTCAGCACTGCTGCTGCTGCTGGTAACAGATGGGTAGTTTATATCTTTTGCCCTTTGCGCAGGAATTTTTGTTGTTATTGTTGTTTGGTGAAATAACTGGCTTTCAACAGCGTACTTTTTGGGAGATGGGTAAAACTTTAAAGTGTTTATTGAGGCAGAGTGTCTGGTCACGGACACATATTTAAAATGAGGAACATGCACGAGGCAATTTGGGTAGGATGTTCAAAACAATGGATTGAAAAAAGCTGCTGTTTATAAACAGCTATTTACATAATCTGCCATTTCTGTTATCTGCAACATTCTGCACAACAAAATCACTGCAAGCAAATGAAATTTAAATGTCACTATATGAACTAATCTTAGCCAAAGCATAAGAAATTTAAATTAGCTCACAGTTAAAGCAGCTTGCATGGCACACTTAGAAGATGAAGTAATCTCTTCAACAGGACAAGGGTGGTGGCTCAGACCTGATCTTTGCTCAGCTGGTAATTTGGCCATCCCCTTGTATTTTAAACGTGAGAGGTGTCATTCTTAGAAGGTGGCACACCAGCCTGCCAAAATGACACACTTCTCACATGGGGGACCCACCCGCAAGTCACCTTATGCTTCAGTTCAAACTATTGAACAAAAAGGACGTTCTCCTTTACCCGCACAAAAATTGATATTGTCACATCTGGGGCAATTAACCAACAATGAAAACACATTGAGCATTATGGATTCAGACCCTGAAAGTGTTTTCAGGGCCTGATTCAGCAAAGCATTCAAAGCTATGTTAAATGAGAAGCATGTGAGTAGTCCCACTGAAATTCAAAAGCACCTTGTGTTTTCTAAAATAAGCACATGCTCTCAGTCTTTGATGGATTAAGGCAAGAATGAGCACAAGTCTGCGGGAGCAAGCCTGTGTTTTGCCTTGTTGTTAACAAGGTACTTGTTCAACACTGTGGGTCCCAAAATGTTTTCTGAATGATCTCACATAGTATCTACACCACTGACATTATCTGAGGAAGTGGCATAGACAAAGGAATACAACATAAGGTATGTGCTCTGACCAGCCATCAGCAGTCTTTGTAGCAGGAGAGATTTTTAAGGAAACATACTGAGGAGCCTTCTCACGAATAAACCATAGCTCTCTGTTTATGGGGCATATGTGTGGCAGAGAAAAATAAAATGGTGCTGGATGGCTCTCCCCATCTTATGAATACATGTCTTCTAGCTGCCAAGGGCAGTTCACTGCATAGCTACTGTCCCTAGTACAGCCTGTGCACCTCCCAAGATCTCCTCTCCCTGTTTTTCTTCATCTCTAATAACAATACCCACATGAATGATTCACCCATATGAATCTTTGCTTCTGCATCACAACAGAGATATGCATTTGCTCATCGGTCCTTGGGGTTGCTGTAGGTAATGAAGTCCCTTCCTTACATCCACTTTGTCCTTAATGGCTGAGGAACTGAAGAGGAATCAAGAGGAAGTCCTGGCTCTTAGGCTACAGCATCTGCCTGTGGATACTCAGTACTCATTGCAGAAGCACAGGGACAATAGGAGGTTCAAGCACAGTCTTTCTCTCAAAGACCTGATTGCAGATCAGTATAGCATGGGTAATTATGTTCAGTTGAAGCCAAGAACCACACCTGTATGCATGTGTCCCTCATCTATTCAATTCTGGATCCACATTCCAATTTAGTCTGTACAAAACCAGCTCAATCCAGGTGACCCAGTGCAGCTTCACACTATGACAGGGGAAGAGAATGAGAGAGGGGAGCTTTCTAATCCCTAAATCCATCAATACAAACACCATTTTTGCAGGTGTTGACCGTGGATCTTTTTTCCTCCTATACAGGTCCTTAAATATGCATATGTGGTTCCATCCCATACACACCTTTTCGTAATGGGATCAATGCATGACTTGATAATGACACAATCATGGAAATAAATAATGAGGTTAAAAAGTCTGTTGATGACACTGAGGTAGCACAGACAACTGCCACTGTAAAGAGGTGCAGAAACACCTTATGGTCCTAGGTGACAGAATGAAAAAGTGGCAGAGGAAATTCAGTGTATGTAAATTAAGGGATATGCATGAAAATAAACTCTCCTAACTTTGTATATAAAAAGGATGAGCCTTGAAACAACTATTTCTAAGCAACAAAATTTAGTGTTATACTAGATAGCTTTATGAAAAGTAAGATTTCCCAGTCTTTAGATGACCGCTTCCCCAGAGAGGAATAAATGTATTTGCTCTTATGGGTACTCTTAAGGAGCAGTTTGTAAAATAATTTGTTATATGAGTGCTACAATCATATTTTAATAGTTTTGTACTTAAATTGATATTGTGAGATAAAACTAATGCAAATTGTTTTATTGGATTATTTCCTACACTTTATCAATCCTTGTCAGGTTGCTTGTAAAAACTGTGGAAAAATCCTGAGGGTACCATAATTATGGTTCATAATACGGTAATTATATGTGCATAACTTCAAAAAGGAGAAATCTTTAGGGATATCTTCCTGTGGTATTATCACAATCTTCTACAGACATACAGAAATTTAAATAATTAGATGTCTGAATTTGCTCCTGTTTTTAAATTTTCCCACTAAACATGTCACCATGATTTGTTCATACATACTTTTATAACCACATATACAGAGCTTTCAGAGAAAACCTACTTTCAAATGATTAACTTGTTGGATTAAAATGACAGAATTAAAATCAAGCTTTCCTTTTAAATAATGACTTTCTTATATACTTTTTTTCTCTCTTTTGGTATTAGCTCAGGCAGCAGGTGCTAGATCAGTATGACTGAAGTGACTTTTGCTTTTCTGTGACTGAATTATAGGACTAGATGACCTCCCAAGTCTCTGCCAACCTGAATTACTCAGTGGCTCTGTGATCATTGCCCGAGACTGAGCCTGTGACAAACTATAATCTGCCCTGCCAGTATTGCCCCAGTGGTCAAACAAACTCTGCAAGATAAAAAAGACCTGGCCAATATTTTTCATTTTCACCCTTCTTTAAAAGGAAATGAAGAACCATGGCCTAACCCCAGCATTATAACCAGAGTCTGAAACTTATCTGAGTCTTTTATCAGTCTATCTCCATTTACGTTGCCTGCCTTTTACAGTGGCATGAGTGTGAAATGAATCATGCCCTCTACTTTTTACCACTATGCCTACAGCCAAAGTCAACTGATACAGATCAGCCAACACAAAGGGGCCCAGCATCTTAAAAAGCAAACTGCTAAGTTACTCATATACCCTGCTCCTAAGCTGGAAACTGAACATTTCAAGGCTGAGATGAATAAAACCAGGAATGGTGATAAACATAAAGGCTCTGGCAGAGAACAGGGAGATCCCCGAACAATGCATGTCGTCTGATCTCTGTGCCTTTTTAAGTCCTGTAGTAGAAAATTGTCATGCTACTACCTGTTATAGAAAGAAGTGGTAAAAATCAGTGGAAGAGGAATTATAGCCTTCCTTGATCTGCAGTTTTATTCCATTTAATTGAACTAATCCACAAAACTGAAATAATAATGTTACTAGCCAGCTAAGTGATCAAAGCTGTATTTATATAATAATGTTTCTAAGGCTTTAGCATAACAAAACTCAGTCAACACAGAGTTTGTCCTGCTTAACATAAACTCTATCAGGAAACACTTAACTATGTACTAATTCATTTGATCTGCTTCACTGTGAAATGAAGACCTGTACCTGTCTATATGTAATGAATTTCTGCAGCAAAGGCCTTCATACAATGAAAACTTGTAATAGTGAGTGTCATTGCATTAAAAAGCATTAAAAGCTAAAGGAGAAAAAGCAACACAACCAGTCTTAGAAGACTGTATGGTGACTGTTTACAGATTTATACTAGAGCATCAAGTTTTGACATGTAAGCACACACAGGCATAAGGAATTCAAATGCATAAAACAGATGTGTCCTAGAATACTAGATTAATGGACAAGTAAAAGCTAACCATTCTTTTCGAGCAAAGCAAATCAACAGATAGCAGAAGTTAAGGCTCTATCTCTCCAAGAAGGACCTGATTCATTAGGAAATTAAATGTGAGCTAAGCAGAAAGCCCTCTGGTAAAGAAGAAGGGTATAGGCATCCGTTTACCGGCCTACTTAAAAAATTGAGACTGAAGACTAATTTCTAATTTCATCTTCATCAGTGTAAACTCAAAGAAACTCTCCTGATTTCAGTGGATTTGATGCAGATTTCTAGCATTTTTCATGATCTGTCCTTGATCTCTCCATTTGTCGGAAAGATCAATCTTTTTACTAAACTCAGAGTCCTATTGTCTGGTTTTCACTGCTGTAGGAGTTTTGAACATCAGAATTTTATGTCTTGATGTTCTTTCTAATGTTGCAGGCTCCCGATAATTTCTGTAATGTTCTGTGTAGATGCTTCCATACCATAAACTGTCCTTATTCTGAATTCATTGAACAGGTGTTCTCTTCATAAACCTGCAGATGGTAAGGGTGCCAGAAAGGGCATCAAAGCAAAGCTAAATAGCACTTCTGGTAATATAATGCCAATTCCTCACTCAGCATACAGCTATGATGAGTAACTTCAAAATGGGCAGGCTCCAAATGCTGAAGCGGACTTAAACTGAGTAATGAAGACACAGAGTTAGGAGGGATAGTCCAGGAAGTCTCTCACTTTCTACTGGAAGATATTTTATATATGGGAAGGAATACTTACCAGATGCTCACAAAAAAAAACCTTCCAGAAAAAATACTCTCATATAAAAAGATGTTTTTAATTTTAGTAACAGAAACACTTGGGGATTTCCTTTATTATTTCATTGCTATGCTTTGTATATATTGAGTTACGATATTAAAAACAAAACAAAATAAAACAACAGGATTACTTTATTTAATATGGTTTGAGGGAGACAAGATATGGCTATGACTTGAGTGGAAAAGGACTTATTTTCTGTTTTGATTTATTGGCTGTCTGGCTAAAAGTGTCCCCCCAGCACTTGTTCTTTTCATGCTTCTTATAATCACCATTTTTTACTAGATGATGTCTTAACTGCTCTGTCTCATAAACAATTGCACAGAGTCAGGCTGATCCAAAAGCTGTCATGACACAACCTCATTACCTTGGTCTAGTGCCTTTTTGCATCAAGAGAGATATGAGCTTCTTGTAGTGTCTTAGAGACGACCTTGCACCCTTTGCCTCCTCCCCACCACAGTTCTGCCGTTGCAGGCACCTGGAGCTCAGGGAGGTTACTTGCACTACAGGAAGCTAAAAACAACAGTATCTAAACCTGTATTGGCAGTTTTCATAGACTGGCTAAGTTTCTAAATGGGATGAAGAATAGAACAGGGGTTACGGTTTTCACAGCAAAATACAATAAAAGGTTATGTCAATTTGAAGCAAATGGAATTGCAGTTCTGTTGCATGTCAAACCACAAGATGAAGACTGCACTTTGGATTTAGGGAATATTTAACAATATGTGCAGCACACAGTAAGCATTTTGAACTAAATTATGCCATTAGTCTCCATGACACTAGGTGTTCCTTGATATGTGCCATTAAAAGCAGGTAGATACTAACAAAGCCGTAAAATGTGTAAGCAATTATAATTACAAAAATCTAATACACAAATCTGAAGGGCAAGATATACAGAAGACTAACAGTTGTTGATCTAATTTCTTAGGCTCAGGTGCTAAGGAACTTGGACATTTTTATTTTCAGAATATGCCATCAACAGATCAGGTCCATGTATAATAAAGTAATAAAATACTCCTTTTTTTTAGGGACTAATATTTCTTCAGTCCCTAACTACATGAAAAAATTTCATTGCTTTAATGATCAGATCCAACTAGCACCTTTTCCCTCCAAAATAAAACTAGAATATTAACAAGACAGTGAGGGTTACACAGTCCTACTTCTCTCCCAATATTTAGCACAATGCAATGACACAGCTGATTGATAGATGTTATTTACTCTACTGGCAAGACTTCTATGTCAGAGATCAGTCCTTCACATCTACAGCCAAGTCCGAACCAGAATACAGAATTGGTTTATGTACAAATGAACATCTACCTGGATACTGGGGACTAAAGCACATAAAGAGTAAATTCATAGCCACTGAGACTACAAGGAAACTTTGTGGAGAAAATACATATATTTACTCAAAGTTGGGTTAGTTGGGATACATGATAAAAACCTTCACTTCTGACACTTTTTGTAAAAAGTTGTAAACAACTCTACTTCATTCCTCAACTCCATCACATTATCAGCCATGGATCCAAAGGTATTTCTATTCGTTAACTAATAGTGATCATTCTAGTGAGTTTTTTCAATGTTGTCCATAAATGTTTTACTCTTCTGAATGACTCAGCATTCTCAGGCTGTAAGGGAATTGTCTGAGGAAAATCGTAAAGTTCAGTCTGGTCATTCATAGCAGGTACAGTTTGTCATGAAAATACCAATTAAGAATTCCCAGTTTATTGTTAGTTACATTAAAATGCTATTAACTAAGAATTTCCAGGAAGCAGAGAAAGAAATAACCTCTTGATATTCAAAGTTACTGATTCCTTGGTATAATGCACTAGAAATCTGGATGAACTTAATTCTAAGGATTCTAACCAAATATAACATTTCAGGCAAATAAATTAAGTCCTAGAGGTATATGGTGAAATGAACTTTCCACATTACTTAGTAATGAACATTAAATAAAGAAAAAGCTGGCTTAATTCTGATTGAACTATTAAGTCCTGAGAACTGATATGTTATTTATCAAATTCAGTTGGAAACAACTGTAGATCAGTACCTAAACCTGAATATACCTGCAACAAGCTGAATGGGCAGACAGATTGTGCAAGTTCAAGGCCAATTTACATTTATGAGAGAGTCCTGAATATGCACAGATAGGAAGTCTCAGAAAGGGAGTTCTGTATTCATGTGGTTTTTTAATTTAATACACAAATGCAACACTGGCTACATTAAGCAAGAAAGCATAATATTTTATTAGGCAAGAATATAAGCATACAAAGGGAAAGGAAGCATTATTATCCCAATTTTACAGAGCATGAAATAACGAACAAAGAGCTTAGTAGCTTATCTTGGGTTACATAGGAAGTCTGTGGCACAGGCAGGAAATGAAACCAGGTCTGCCTGCTTCACTTCTGTTTTTTAGCACAAGATCATCCCTCACCTTTAAGTCTGCATATCTGAAATCTAAGGCTTACACGCTCTTTCAGGCTAAATCAGAGAAGTTTTGCACAGCTCTGTTCTTGCAAGTAGTAAAACTTTAATTAAATTCATATTTGAAGAGGCAGCATTTCCAGGAGGTAAGTCCATGCCAGGGCACTGGTTCAGTACAGGACATGGTGACTTGTGAAATTTTTAGTGCTTTTTCTAGTACCTCCTCCGTGGTCCTTAAAGCTTTCAGTTTGAAGTCACCATACCTAGTAAGATCATGACCATAAATAATAGGGCAGCAAGAAATTGAAGCAATAAAAAATATCACAGAAATAGTCTGACCAAGAGACCACTAGCTTTTATAGAGCAGACCAAGACGTATTACTTGATTAGCCCTAAGGCCAGAGATTTATAAGATGAAGTAATGTTGACAGGTTATGGCCAATGTAAACTCATGCTTGACATGTCTTCATCGTCAGCTGTACACTCACACAAGTCTCTGTTACACAGGTACCTAGATGCCAAGACTGAGAGACCCACTGAAGAGTCCTGTCTGGCCACTCTCTTTCCTTTCTGAGAAAATCAGGGTGCATAGAAGAGTGATGTGGATCAGGTTTGCCCTGATGTAAAGTCTGTAGGTGGCCAGGCTAGGCATAGCTACCATACTATAGCTTTACAGTACACACACAGCAGCTAAAGCTGAGATCTTCCCCCACACCTCCTGAATTTTGATGACATTTGGTTCTCCCAGTACTAAGTTTTTTTAACCTTTAGCTACTATTAAATCTTTCTGAGAAATATTTTCACCATCTTCAAAGAAAACATACCAGGAAAAAGAATTAAACACCTGAAAATACAATTTTTGAATAGTTTTGCCCCCTGGTGTAAGACACCAAAGGTAAAATCAATGAACATCTGTCTACTTGCAAAACAAAATTATAAATATAACATATCTGTGTTGCTATGGCTTAGAATAATTTCATGAATTACTGTTGCTAACAAAACATACTCTGAGATGACACAATGTAATGGATTACAGAGCACATACCACTGAGTTAGAGAGTTAGTGTTATAGAAGTGTGTTATGAATGGGGAATCTACACAGGCAGTCTCCATTAATATCAGTGACTTATCAGTGCCGTTCTTTACTTGTTTTCCTGAGTGGAATAAGAGTCCCTGCCAAGAAGAATAGATTCCTCCCCTTAAAATGAGCACTAAAAAACTAAGCACAAGAGTCATACACTCTGCATACAATTATGTGTTGCTTGATGGATGTTAATAGAATTGCACTAAGCCGATAAGTAGGTCCCTTATAAGCATACGACTGCATAATCTCAACATTCGTATGTTATGCATAGCTGGATAGATATATGTATAGAACTAGTCTGCCCATACTTTTTCATTACTACTGCTATTATTATTGTCCGTTTCCTTGTCATGCACAGGAGAGGAACAGCTCTTTAGTTATCATATGGTCTTTAGAGACACTAAGACAGATTTTATTTCTTTTTATCCTTTTCAGTTAATCTTAAAGAAGCTCTCACCTTCTGGAGACATGTAGGAAAAAATGACTTCTAGAAAATTTGCACTTTCACAGCCCACAAAGCTCTTTGGCCAAGAAAGCCCTATTGCAGTCAATGGCATTTAACCAACCATCAGTCATGCAGAGGGTGAAGGGCTGAAAGTCTGTTTGCTTCTGTACTGAGGCCTTCAGAGAAGAGCTTCAAGTATGTATGGAGAGTGTTCCAGTCTCTCTGGAGTCTAAGTGGAAACTTCTTTTTAAATCCTTTCTATTCATGCTGCTGTAGCATCTCCACTTGAGCAGAAATTTTGAAGTGGGCTCACTGGCCTAGGTGTTGCACCTCCAGGGCCTCCTGCTTCCCACAGTAAAAGTGCTTTGCCCTACCTGCCTGCCAACTACTAGCGGATACTTGGGGACCTTCTCACTGTGTCTTCCAGTCCATTAGAAGGAATAGCATAGATTGTCAGCTGGTTCATTAAAGTTCTCCCTGTTTTAACTATGAACAAGTATATACCGCTTGCTGAACTTCAAGAGCTTACATAGTCTCGATATTGTTTTGTACCTTCTTTAAAAATCTGAAAAAATCACCTTAGGTGATTACAGGGCTTTCTATCACTCATCTGACAAATCCACGCTCATTGTTTTACCCTCAGCTCCTCACTCAGCCCACATCTTTGATTACACTTTTTCCAGGTGCCTCACATCTGCCTTGGTTCTCAGGAAGCACTGCTTTGCTCTGACCTCCTCGTTACAGGATTCTCCTCTGCCTCCCACATCTTCTTGAGTGGCTGCCTGTCCTGGGCTCATCAACATTTTCTGCTCAGCCTCTCTATGACTTTAAATCTGTGAGCCTTAATGACTTCTTATCAGTTCTTGATCCTTTCTAGCTCAGTCTGCCCTTTATTTTGCTAAAGTGTTAGCTGGTCCTGTCTATGTCTATATCTCCTCCACCTTTGGTCATAACCATGGAAACATGGAGGCCTCTTGCCGGTCAGTCAAGCCCATAGCACAGCCTTTGGCAGGAACTCTAAAATGCCAAGAATTTTTCCAAATATTTCTAAGTTGTGATCCTTTTTACTATCCAGCAGCTAAACATTTGGCCAGATTCTTATTATCTCAATATTTGATTGCTATGACATATTTGTTGCTGATTTTGAGATGTGTCTTCTTGCCCAGTTGTACCTGTCAAAACTGTTATTCAAGGAGCATCTTCCTGGCTTGTCACTACAGCCCTATTGCTTTCCTTTCTGTAAATCCTTGGACTCTCCTTTTGCTGCTCTCCAGCTACACATCATGCGTCCTGGATTCCTCACAGCCTCTGTCTCTTCTACCTGAACCTCTTATTCAGTGTCAGGAGTTAGCTTGCAGCTTCAATTTCCCATAACAACAGCTTCCACCATGCCCTTGTTAACCCCCCAAGACTTGCACAAAGCTCCCAATGGACAATGACAGTCAACACAGTCAGCACTGGCTGTTGCCAGTGTCAAATCTGCTGTTTCCTATGTCATACTCAAGAGGGCACCTTTAATGTGCACTGTTCATTGGGATAAACAATTCTGAACCAGGACTTCGGGCTCCTGGGCATCATGGTAATGGAAGTAATATAAATGCTTCAAGATCTGAGTCCTAACTCCTTTATTGCTGAATTTAATTGCCCTAGTAGACTCTCTGAACTTAAACCAGATCAAAGGACAGCAGGAATCAGTTTGTGCGTTTTAGGTTTTTATTTAATCTATATAACATGTTTCCGGTCTGAACATGGTTTTATAGCATGCAAGGACCATTTTTTTCCTACCATGTACATCTTAAGCTGAGGAAAAATGAAGTCTTGTCACTTAATCGCAGGATCCTTTCTTCAACACAAATTATATATAAAGTCTTGATGTATATATAATGTTATTATGTATTACACTTTCTAAAAATAAAAATAAATTTCTGCACTTATGTGTCGAGAGTGATTCCAGCTTTTGGATATTTTCACATGTACCTCTACTCCAGCCTTTTAAAGTTAACAGTTTAAATTCACTTGGTACTCTATAAAACTAACCCAGGAAAGGTCCATTAAAATATTAATTAAATTCAATATTGGATGACTCAATTGAATCTACATGATAGAGAAATAAGACAGAGTAAGCAAATGAAACTGAAAAGCACTAACATCAAGCAGAACAGGTTTAGTCTTAAGGCTTTACTATGTAATGGATTCTTAATTTCTGCGCTGGGATAATACATTGTCTTGTGTGGGACTGCTCTCTGTTAACTAAAGGAATATAATTTATCTAATACGGTCAGGAAAACAATTGGGATTTTATATAAGCTCACAGGAGCAAATCTACTTTGTGTTATCAGAGAGACAGGTCCATGATGATGCTTGATTATAACCACAATCACCCATTTAAAACTCACAATAGTTTTTCAGCTCTATTTGCTTTGCGGTCAGGGTATTCAACCAAGTGCGAAGAAAAGTTAGCCTGAAACCCTCTCATTACTGCTGATGTTACAGCAGTTTAACAGAAGCCTTCCACAAAACCAAGGCATAACAGAAATGAACCAACCTTGTGGGGAACTACAGCCCACACTTAAGACAGGCCACACCACTGCATCAGGAACTGCTGCCTGGCAGGCGACTAGATGGCACTGTTCTGCTTAGCACAGCTGCAAAGAGAAACATGTTTGCTCTGCTATGAAAAACCCTAAGTCCTAGCTGAAGTTGCTTTTGACATCAGTATGAATACAAAAGCAAGAAAAAGCCAAGCTTAGTATCTTATTACATTAATGAAATATGTCTTATTCTTTTCTTGAAGTATTTTGAAGCCCTTATTTATCATAAGGCTACCTAAAAGAAAGTATGCATTAAAAATATATAACCAGGCAGACCGACTTTGGGTATGAAGAGGTATTACCTACAGATCAGTAAGTACACTCAAGTGCAGACTGGTATAAAATCTGAGCAGATTAATGCCTTGTAACAAAGTGTACCTTTAAATGGTTTAAGTAATTCTACACCATATTTATTATTCTGGTAGTCTTGGATAAGCTCTTTTTAGCTAATCACTTCAATTCATTAAAGAGTCTGAGTTAAAATCAAGCAGCTGTAAGAAATGACAGTTATGTTAAAAAAAAAATTCATTTAAGTGTCAGTGGTTTTAAGATGAGCTGATTTTAATATGACTGAGGGTCTAAGAGGAAGGCAATAGTCCCTGCCATTCTCAGGGAGATTAAAAACAAATTACATATATGAAAAGAATTCTATGTATGAAACAGAGGAACTCAAGGGACAGACCCAAAGGACAAATAAGTTAGCAGTTAAATTATGACCTTTCTCAGTGTGGTGTTTGAACCCAGATAACGATCCCTGAGTAACGAAATCAGTGTCTAATTCTGCTTTGCTAATGACCCGGGGTGACTTTGTGGACTGCACTTTAAAGCCCAGAGCTGACCTGTGTCTGCAGAGCCAGCTGGAGCCACAGACCTGCTCAGATGCACCAGCTGGAGCCCACGGGTTTTCCAGCTCTGGTGGAATGAGAGGTGAATTGTTCACCATCCAATTCAGGCAGAATCAGCCAAATTAACTCAGATCACCACCTTAGCTGCTCCAAAGAGAATGCTTGTGTGATCCCATCTGTTCAGCAGAAGAGCATAGGAAGCAAGTATCCCCAGAAGAGAGGCTGCAAGAAATGCTTATGGGTTAATAATTTTTTAGATAATCGCAGCTTTTTGCAAAGTTAATGTTTGTGCTTACCATCTTTTTTCTTTTGTAGTGTTTATCTGTTCAGGGGTTGGAGAAGACCTAATGTAATTCTGATTGCATAGGGGAAGGACAGAAAATCTTTATAATTAACATAGCCTGTCCTGGTATGCTTCTGTCAGTATATGCAACAATCTTGTACATCCCTCACCTCCAACTCAGACTTGGCTTTTCTTTTCTGACAAAGTTGAGAAGAAGTTTTACAAAGAGCTTGATGTGTTTACGTTTGGCAAAGGGAGAATCTGCCACATGCGAAATACAAAACTTTTAGGATCTCATTCTAGTGCTTCAGTCTTTTAATCTGGAACAGAAAAGCCAAAACAGTGGGTGAGGGCTTCTTATATGTATTCAGACTTCTGAAGTATCTTTTTCTACTACATGAAAGAATGCTGCAGACAGTTATGTGACAAAGGATTTGTCTGGTTCATCAAATCTTTTGCCTGGGGACTCCTGTGCTTCTAGTATTTACAATGAGGCACCTTCAATTTCTAGTAGCTACATTATTCTTTAACAAACCTTTGCCCTACTATTGCTAGAGTCCTAATGTAAACTATTCAGCTGTGCCCACAATTAACCGCAGAATGAATTGCCTTGCAGCATAGAGAAGAAATTATGACTCAAAGACCTTTAAAATCAATTCAATAAAATTGATAGAACGCTTCCAGCACTTTGCCTGGGAGCAAAGCATTTCTCAGCAGGCCCATCAGGTCCAACACAGGGAAACCAGACGCCCTGCTCACACTGCCTTCCGGCTGGGGCTACAGCACACACATTCACACACAGCAGCCTCTTTTCCAGTCTCTGATCCCACATGTCAGACCCAGTTAGATGATGGGGCACTCCTGGGTGTTGAGAGGAACATTCAGTTATTGCCTTTTTTTTTTTAATTGCAATTCTATTATACTATATATTCTCTTGCTGTTCAGATAAGACATTATCATTATTACTGTTTTAGAAGGCTGTGAGCATGATTTGTAAACGCCATAAGCTTTCTGGGCTGATTAAACTGTGTTAAAACTAGCTTATCTGGGGGGTTTATTATTATTTTTCTTCTCTCTTTTTTTTTTTTTCTTTCTGGTGTGGTGTGTTTTAACCCACTTTAGATCCCAAGTCCTTTGTTGTACAGCTGACAGGAGGTTGACTCAGTACAAGAGAACTAATGATGTGAGGATAAGAAGAAGCAGGCATGGGAAACAGTGGCAGAGATAGCTTTTCCTATGGCAATGAAGTGTTATTCTGGCTTGATGTTGTAGAAAAATACAGCCTTTGACTTAGTACAGGAGACGCTGTCTCCCAAGGTCCTCCTCAAGCACAAGATGGTCAGGTGGTCAGGTGTTTCACTCCTGGCAGGGGCGGCGAGTCTAAGGTCAGAAATGAAAATAGGACAACAGTGTGAGCACTGTGGCTCACCAGAAGGGTAATGCTGCAGAGTACTCCATGTTTGCCCAGGTATTCAAAGCTCTTGAGTCAAGAGCTCACAGTCAAGACTGTGAGTAATGTAGGAAGGGATTGCTTAATACCTATAGTCGGGATATCTTCCAACTCTCCTTTTTCTATCTAGAAACTCTTTTAAAAAATTAAAACCTGTTTTTCCTTATTAGCCTGGAAAATCAGTCAAGAAAAATGCCACTACCACAAGCTTCAGGTCAAAATTCTGTTAACTTCAACGCTGAGACACTATCTTTTGAAATACCAATTCATTTTGTGTTATTTTTTCTGCCTTATTTCCAGAGTAAATCCACCTTGCTGCCTCACCAGCCCTGCTCTGCTTTGCTTATGATCACAGATTGAGGTAGGGTGGTTGCATACAATAGGCAGAACAGGCTTGCGATCATAGTAATTGGCTGAGACACCCAAGCTTGTAATTGCTGAATAATAACCATATCCGGCCTTTTTTTTTGCACAGCAGTCCTCTGTTAAGGTTGTCTCTGGCTGCTTAGCTAACTAAAAGCCATGGTACACAAAGTAGAGCTGCACACGAACGGTGTAACAAACACAGAAACCATCAGATATGGAAAATACTTCAACTCAGGGGTAAGAGAGAGACAGTAGAGAAATTCCTGCTATGGAAAAATAAGGCTTGAGAAGCTCTTGGTTTCCTGAAGTAAAATAATACTAAACACTTCCTAGGAAATACAGTTCTGTATTTCAAACTCTTGTTCTATATGACATCCTGTCTGACAAGTTTCAGAGAAAGGTACATTGCCATTGTTCACTTGCGGCCACTCTTTAATTTCTTTTAATTGTTTTTCTGCAAATTGTTCTGACAGTGAATCCTCACTCCCTAACATGGTCACTTTATTCTCTCAATACTATTCATTAAAGAATGTCATCTAGGTGAGGGTTAGAGAGAGGCAGTCTTGGAGAAAAGACTTTTGTGAAATACCATCTATATTAAACTATTTTAAGGAATGTGACTGATTGGCATGAATTTCTGTGGACCAACCACCCTAACGTTAATTTTAGCAAGAGCAAGTCTTGAGGATATTCAGATGACACTTTTTTTTTTAATGCAGAAGGAAATTAATGTCTGGGACAGGTTGTCAAGTAGCAGTGGTATCTGTCACCATCACTTTGTGTATGTGTGATACATGATTTGGACAACTGTATAGAACAAAATGACAGTCTGGATGTTAAAGTTAGACTGAAAGATATACAGATGCAGATAAGTCACCCATCTGCCTTTTCTGATGAAATTTTATCATTTTGAATTATATCCTAAGAAAATAAGCATGGCAATTATATGAATAAAATGCAGTCTAGACATTTTATTTAATATTTTAATGAGTTTCTCCATATATGCTTTTTTTCAGCACTGAAGAGTGTCATTACAATGCAGAGAGTGCTACTGAGGAGAAACTAAGAGGAATAAAAAGGGGAGCAGCAGCAATCAATGCAAGGGTAGGAAATCTGTTAAAGGCAAAACGAATAAGTTAAAACACATGACACAGGTTTATTAGCTACTTAAAACTTGTAGAGATGGCTGACATTCATCAGCGTGTGGAAGCCCACCACTCAGACAGCTGGTTGCTCAAAGGTACTTGAGAAAATCCAGATGTTTGCTTCAGAACTCAGTGAAGTTGACTCCTGATGGCAGAGATAGAAAATTATAGGTCTCCAGACGTAAATCAAAATAGCCATGCACAGAAAGGGTGGCATAAGTATGGAATGCAACAGCTCCTCATCTCTGGTGATGATGGGTAGGACGGCTGGAAGCATAGGACTTTGGGATAGATCTAGTAGATACTGTAGCAAAGGACTGGACTGTGCATAAGGCAGGTTAGACCCAGCATCAGAGCCTCCAAGTATTTCCCTGCTGTGTTGATACAAGCTGTGCAAAATGATGATGAAGCACTTAAATCAAAATGGTCTATTAATTTATACATTTGCCCATGGTATGTTGCTATGGGTGTAAATAACGGTGCAAGGTGCATGCTGCAGACGTTCAGAGACTCATAGCTGCAGCTACAGGAAGGAAAGGAGGAATAAGTCAAAACTAACTATGCACACAGCTGTTAGACTTCATGGTGTTCTCAAACTAGCTTTTGAGCTGTACACTTCTCCATGTCCTTAATGGCATTGTAGCTTGCTAAAAGATTAGTCTAAGGCAAATAGTCCTAAGTTTGTAGCAGCAGCTGATTCCATTCTCTGAGGAAGGTTTCTAATGCTAAAGTCCAATCTTTAAAGACATTTTGGCAATTGTAACATTTAAAAAAATTCCTCCCACAAATTTCGAGCAGGAACAGAAAAAGGAATTGCTAGTTTGATAATCTTACACTGCATGAGCTTTTCATACTTAATTTTTACCCATCAGATCAAAAGACTGAATTCTTCCAGGCTGCACTGAACTTCGTTAAATTCTTACAAATAAAAAGGCAGTAATATCGCAGAAGAACCATGTTGTTAATATCTGAATAGATTTTGCGGCTCACATAATTACATTAAAAAAAAAAAAAATCTGGGTTCCCATGTAGAGCAAATGGCTTATCAACCTTTCAGGAGTTTTACCTATAGAAAAACATGTTCTGCATTTAAATCTGTATAACCTCAATTTTAAATTGTGTGTAAACAAATACATTCTTATTTTGTAACTGAAAGCATGTTTGTGTTGGAAACTCTGACAAGTCTTCAGTTATTAAAGGGATTAGCAGGCCTCACAAGTCTAGGTGTTTGTGTCAGTTTTGGCTGGGATAGAGTTAATTTTCTTTGTAGTTGCTGGTATGGGGCTATGTTGTGGATTTCTGACAAAAACAGTGTTGATAACACAGGGATGTTTTCATTGCCGCTGAGTAGTGCTTACATGAGGTCAAGGCCTTTTCTGCTTCTCACTCCACCAGTGTGCAGACTGGGGGTGCACAAGAAGCTGGGAGGGGACACAGCTGGGACAGCTGACCCCAACTGACCAACGGGTTATTCCATGCCATATGATACTAGGCTCAGCATATAAAGCTGGGGGAAGAAGAAGGAAAGGGGGAGATATTTGGAATTACAGTATTTTGTCTTCACAAGTAACTATTACACATGATGAAGCCCTGCTTTCCTGGACATAGGCTGAACATCTACCTGCCAATGGGAAGTAGTGAATAAATTCCTTGCTTTGCTTTGCTTGCATGCGTGGATTTTGCTTTACCTGTTAAACTGCCTATATCTCAACGCACAAGTTTTCCACTTTTTCAATTCTCTCTCCCATCACACCAGGGAGTAGTGAGCAAGCAGCCGCATGGTGCTTAGTTGCCGGCTGGAGTTAAACCATGACAGTGTCTAACATTGATTCAGTTGCTGGACTTTAGTGGGAATAAATCTAAGGCCATGATTCAGAAAAATATACACACTTAAGTATGTTTTTATGCAAATGCCAAGATATGAACTCATACTTTTTCTCAGGCCGGTATTTTTTAACTAGATATATCTATCTGAGGTGTCTTTCTTAGAATACTTTCCCAAATCAAAGCCTGAAATTATATGCCTGCTGTAGAATGTGTAAGTATACCTGGTAGGTGTAGAGGATGTTCCTGCATCCTTTGACTCCTGGTGTTCTGCTACACAATCAAACTGCCACAGATGATATTTTCAAGGACAGCTAGTCACACTGCACTTAAATGATTGACAATATTCAGCTACAGAGTCTTGGAAAATCCAAGGTTATGAAAACAGTGTAACACTTTAAAGGAGTATATTAACCATTTTTTTAGATTCAAGTTCACCGGCAAAGTTAGGGAGCTTAAAACTTAGAGACACCGGCACTTTATGGCCCAAAGACCACTTCACACACAAATGTATATTGAAACAATTAAAAAAAAAAAGAAACAAACAACAACCAACAAGAACTGGCTGTGTGCAAGCTGCTATTGTGTTGCAAAGCATGCTCTTTTCTTAGAAATAAACATAATGAAATACAGCCCCTTACTGGTACATCACTTAAAGACCTAAATCTGATTTCATCTCATCAGGTTCCATAGTGCTGAAATACTAAACTTAACAATAGAAACTGATGTGATATGTTTCAAATTAAATTGAGCTGCTGCAAACAATGGGTTTCTTCAGAGGCTGGCCTTGACTGAATATGTTTTTCCACTTCATTTTGCAAAGAAATCATCAAGCCTAATGGCTTCAAGCAATCTAACTGATGTGCAGGTTGAATGAAAAAAAAAAGCAACATCAATGAAAAAATGCCACACACAGACAAAGCTAAATTAATCACATACCGCACTGAAGGCTTTATCACTTTCCTAGCCCATCTGAGGACCTTCTAACCAAAGTAAGGAGCCCAGTATAAACCACTGAAGTCAGTAAAAAAGATTTTGACTTCTTTAATCCCTGGATACGATCTCTTGTCTGAAGAACATTGTGTGAAGTTAGCATATGACCTTAAAAGGTGGATACGGAGGCATGAGTTTGAATTTTTTATCAAATATCAGATGTTCTCTCAAGAACTGCCGAGAAGAAAGCAGAGGAGCAAGCTCTCAGCCCACAAGAGGTGCACCTTGGAGCCAGCCTCACAGGCATCTGTGGCCAATGCCAGGCACCACCCATGGACAGCACAGGCCACGAGCTGAGTGGAGGATGTCAATCACACAATGGCCCAAATGTCTTCCATACCATACTGTTTCCTTCCCTCAGGAGGCCTAAGAAGAACAAAGGCTGGAGCCAGGCATGCTGGCAATACCTGAGTAATGAGTAACACAGATCAAGAGACTCCAGTGACTGGGGTGGACAGAACTAGGGCTGTGTTACCCACAACCACATAGTCAATCCCTTCTGCATGGCTGCTCACTTCACACACAAGAGTCACGCATTTTCCTCTAAAGGAAGAGAGTCTTAATCTACTTTGCCTGTAAGAAGGGGACAGTGTAGGCCTGAGAGTATGTCATGGATATATAATGAAAAAAGGCTTAAGTCATAAACAGTCATTATGAAAAATTGCAAGTAAAACAGGAGCCATCTCAGTCTGAATTTAGTCCTCTATGGTCTTTTAATTCCTTGCAGATACTGTGAGAGACAGCTTTCTTCAATATAGTAAAAATGAACTATTATTTTTTTCTGTACCTACAAATAAGAAATAAAAGGTGAGAGGGAAATATCCAGAATTGTTTGTTTCTTTTAGAGCTGAACTGCCAGCCAATTCCTCCTTTCAAAGCCAGATGGCTGTGAGCTAATTCCAGTATCAACTGTCCAATTCCTAGATGCCTGTTTGACAATATTGTTCTTCTTTATTTGTTTACTTTAGGAATAAGTCTGTAGGGAGGTTTACGGTTTCCATCATCCTCACTTAGGGGAAAGCCTATCTGAGCAAAGAAACAGTTAGGAAAACAAAACCTGGGAGGTTTCCCAGGGAAGGCTTTCTCCTAATCCTTCCAGGAGAATAATGAGCTGAGCAGCTCATCGAAATAAAAAGCTCTCAGTTGTCAAACTGCTCCAGTCCTCACATGATATGGATAGCTGAGCCCTCCCTGCAGAACAACGAGTACGTGTCCATAGCAGTGTTCTGACTTCAGAACTGAGCTCCACTGGCTTCTTGTAGGCTTTCAAAGCCCTCCTGCTCAGTGACATGTTTTAGAGGGCTCACCTCAGAAGCTACAATGACTTCCAAAGATGTTCTACAGGAAATATGTAAATTCTCAGAAACCAGCTCAGCATCCCACATGGGAATACTGAAACACCTGGGCAGTGGCTTAATGTCATTGTTGCAGCTGCTACAATAGGAACTTAGTATTTACTTAAAACAGCGGTCCTCAAACTATGGCCCGCGGGCCGGATACAGCATTCTTTTTCTTGTTTTTTTTGTGCACTACTACAAATAAAATATGCGCAGTGTGCATAGGAATTCGTTCATTTATTTCCAAACTATAGTCCGGCCCCCGACAGTGTCTGAGGGACAGTGAACTGGCCCCTTGTTTAAAAAGTTTGAGGACCCCTGACTTAAAATAACAGCTATATGTCGAGGTTTCTAGGTTCACCTTTAAAAGCTTGCCATAGTCTTTTCTCAGGGTATTTTAGCAATGCTAACACATCAAACTTGCAAAGCCTATTAACCTGTCTAAGCAACTAAGCCAAGGGACAGTCAGCAGTTCAGCTGATAGAGTTTGTCTAATTGATCGCAGATATGAAAATGGACCTACAAGAGTTTGTTGCTTATCCTTTATACAAATATTTCTAATGCATCAACCACTCATCTGATCAAACTACTCTTATTTTCTACAATCATACTCAGAGCAGTTGAAAACTCATATGAAAGGGTTTGAGCGGTCACACCTACTCCAAGAGATGTTTCAGTAACTCCAGAACATTGACCGTGAAGACTCTAGACTTCCCTTCATGGCTTACAGATAGTGTTTAGCTCATAATTTCAACAGATATTTCCAAACAGTGCTAATAATAATAATGAAATTTTGCCTTTGTTCTATATTCATGTTCTTATTCTGAGTAAGTCATAAAACTAGGGTGAAAAAATGCAGACCTGCCTCCACTCAGTGAGCTAAATTAATTTCTACCAGTTGCGAATTTGACAGATGATACATGAACAAGACCATGTTGGTCAAATTAAGAGATTTTTATATTTACAAATACAAAGATACTTTAAAAAGTAAAAATAGCCACCATTTCCTACCACTCTTCATTACAAATTAGGCTAGCTTGTTTTTGTCTTTCCATGGGTAACACTTCTGAAAAGTTGACAAGCCAGTTGTTATCTGTGGCAGCATAGAATTTTCACTATTTATTTTTATATTATTACATTAAAAGCAAAGTCTACTGAAACAACGATGTCATAGTTCTCCAGTGATATGCTCTCTTTTAATTTGTAGGAAATTAAAAAAGCCTAATGCAATCTAGAATAATGTAGTCTATTGATCAAATGGCTAAAAATTAATCATGGAAAGCTCACACAACTAGCCACATTTTTATACATCATATTATCCTGGTGAAAATAATTTTGCAAAGTGACAGCTTCTCAGTAACTTCTACATCAAATGTTCCTTTACAATGGAAGCAGACAATTTTTCAAATGGCCACTCCTGGAAAGGCAACATGTTAACTGGGAATCATGATCCTTCTGATTTCTTCCAGCTGTTTTGCTTGGAGGCAATGTTTCTGCAGGTCAGATTCTGCTTTGATTGTGTCTGTGGAGCTGAAGTGTTTTGGAACAGTGTCAGAAGCAGAAAAGTCAAAAGAGGTAAGAAAGCACAAGCTATCTCTTGTGCTGTTTTGGGACAAAATTCATGTAGGGCTTCAAAGGGAAGGTTCAGTTTTATATAGCAAGACGAAAGATAGCAATTTAAGAATTATATAACTAGAGAACCTGGTGATAAGGATGCATTTTGGAGCATCCTTTTGGTCATGCTGATGTGAGCTGAGAGAGTATTAAGGTGAGAAACTATGTTGCCTCCAGCAGGAATTTTAATGGTGAGGGAGAGCAAAATTTGGAATATAAATCAGGAAAAAGCAACAGAAATTTGAAAGTAGGTTGATCTTGGGGAAATAGAGACAGTCATTAGGGAATATGACCCTAATTACATATATTACCTTAGGAATATTTGTAGTTAACTCAGACATTATATATTGGATGTGTCATTCTTTATCAGTTCTTTCTCTTGTATTAGCAGGGCTATACAAATAGTGTCTTGAAGTTAACCTTCAAGAAAAATTCCTTTTTTCTTTTTCTTTTTTTTTTTTTTGCAAAGACTTTCTAAAGGCTGATGAACAAAAGTAATTTGCTTTCACACAGTAAGTAGCAGGGTTTCATTCAGATTTGATAGGGGATACATTTAAAATTGAGTTTTCAATGCCTTCTTTCTTAAAATGATACAAGTATATACATTTTCTCCATTCTTATGTTCATGCAATCTAATTAACGGTAAGAGGATTAAGCTTTTCTTAGAACTTGATAAATGTGAGGTTAATGAGCACTGGAAGGAGCAATTTGAACCATGCAGCCACACTACTTGGTTCTAAATTAAGTGTAACCATTCAGGAAACGGACTTAGGAATCATTGTGGACAGTGCAATATGAATTTTTGATTTGTCTGTGAGAGCAGTTAAGAGGCAAACAAATCACTAGAATTTAAAAGGAGAGGGTGATAAAGTAATAACAGAAGTATAATAATGCAGTTCTCTGAACTGACAGAACGATGCATCTGGCTCTAGTCTCCCTATTCCTCCAAAAAACAGTATATAAAATAACAAGCTCAGAGGTAGAGGATGAGAATAATCAGTACTCTTTCCAGAGAACTGCACAATACTGAATGAAAAATCTCTTTAAAAAAAATTAGTATGTTGTCCCTCTTTCTGAAGCATCTATATTGTGGTGCAATGAGTCCCGATGGCGTTCATACTATACATGCTTCAGATCAGTCTTATCTACTTCCTAGATCATAGTACTAGCACCAAGAAATCTATATTAAAGATTTCCTTTAAGCCAGCCTTGCGAGCACCTTGCTATTTAATCTATCATCTCCTGCATTTGCCTGTGACCTGTCCCCTAATCCTAATGAGGTCGATTGACACTGTTGAAAATACCACTTACTGGGAATCCAAATCAGGGCGGGCATACACGCTAGCAGTAGGTGAACCAATGACACAGACATGCATGGTAGTGCTGTGCAGATGACACACAGCTCTAGCTATCCTGCAAAATGTTTGATTACCTTAGTAAATTGCCCGGTCCTTAGGCATATTCTCTCCCACTTAAGGACCAGCAGGCTGGCTCAGAGTCTAGGGAAGGCAGGACAATGTTAGCAAGTAGATGAAATCACTTTGAAGAATTTTCTGTGCAGCCGTCTGTGGTTAGAAGGTACATACTCATTACGCCCAGTTGAGCCTGTTGCTAAGGCATGCTCTCTCATTTCTCAGTGTCACTAAACTCTCACAGCCAGCACTTCCAACTGGCTTCAGTTGCCTGGAAG
This sequence comes from Eurystomus gularis, assembly GCA_013400335.1. Lineage (NCBI taxonomy): Eukaryota > Metazoa > Chordata > Aves > Coraciiformes > Coraciidae > Eurystomus > Eurystomus gularis. Next base: position 31,568 of record VZZY01008158.1, read on the forward strand.
ACCCCCACTACATCCTGGTAAGCAGCAGCTGCCCCCCTTACACACACCTTCATGGAGTCTCTTCCAGGCTACAGCAATCTGCCTCCGCACAAAGCAGTCAGGTCAGCAGCACAAAGCGCACTTGCCCGTCCCTCCAACAACCTGTGTAACCACGTAGCACCATCATCACATACACATGTAGCACTGATTCCCCACAGAATACCATTCAGGTTCACAAGAGCCATACTTTTTTTAACAATGCTCTGTGGTACAGGCCCAAAGCAGCCAGAAAATCCAGGATTAATATCATGGTTTGTTTATACCTCAGGGACAAAATAATTTTATTCCTAAATTATTACAGAGAACTCAGATTTTTCAGGCATATGAAAATGTGATATGAATTCCCATAGGCAGTAAGGTCAGCTGCAAGCTTCACCCTGTTGCTTCAACTGCAAAGAAAATAGCTTCAAAATTACCTTATTGTAAAGTAAACAGTAGATTATTTAATAAAAATGAAATAAATAAATACATAACCTTAACCAATAACCCCATCAAAGCAAAGTACTGCACTTCACACATTTCTCTCCTTGGAGAACAGATGAAGAAGAGAATAAACCACATGTAATTTTGGCCAGTGGGGTCATTTAAAGAACTACTGCCAAGAAACTGGGAGAGCTTGGCTGTGACTCACATTTTTCTATTACAATCTCATAATGAAAAACCACACATTTGTGACAGACCTTGGCTCCTCAGTAATAGCACATCACATAATTACTTGAATCTTGGGGCCTTTCTTATTTCTAAACGAAATTTCTTGAAGCTTATAGCTTCTAGGGAGTATTATAGCTGTTTTTCTGAAGAATCTAATTTGCATGAGGCTTTTCAAGAAAAAAAACAAAATCTTGAAAATAAACAAAGCATATCTTTTGCTATCACAACTAAAAATCTTCAAATAACCTAGATCAGTGTTCTTTACATGCAAATAAAGCTATCTGATATACTTTGGAGCATTTAATAACATTATTTAGATCCTGTTGAATATTAGCTATGCAAGGGATACAGATGAGATACTGCTTTGCACCTCCACTTTATCAGAATTTATTGATATTCAATAAGGCTTTTGAATTATCCATAGATATATTTCCTACAAATAAGCTTTCTTTATTTTTTTAAAGGTGTCCCTTTAAACCTCAACTGTAATCAGGCTTCAGACAAAATTTCCAGATGGTGGTTTCATTCTAGACAATCTGCTCTCTCGAGTGCCGCTCTCTGTAAAGCCCGATGAGCACCAAGTGCATTTATTTCATTCTGATGCAACTCCTATCACAAGGTAAGTTTACTTTGCATCAAATACTTTGCATTGTAATAATTGATGTAACGATTGCAAAACTGCTGTTCAGTAGAGAAAAAAAATGCTGTTATAGAACACAGCCAAGCACCCTGACAGCATGACGCGAGCCCTAATGAATTAGCTGACAAATGAGCTGTCCTGGTTTGAGTTAGAACCAAACCAGTTCTGTTCAGTGATTTTACTTTTCGTTTGAGTCTCTGCTAACTAACTGCACTTTCTGAAGCTAGCAGCCTGTCTTTGCAGACAGTGTCGGCTTCTAGCAGTGATAACATTCGATGTGTAGAGTTACTACCAAGGATTGGTGTGTAGACAAAGGTCACTGCTAGCTCTAGTGTACCACATCGGGGGGATGCAGAAAGTGGAAGGCTGCACCTGTGGGGAGGAGTGGCCAGGACAGGTGACCCTAAACTGACCAACGAGGGATTCCATCCCATGTACGTCATATTCAGTATAAAGCTGAGGTATCACGAGGGTCTCGACCCTTCCCATCAGCCCTTCCTGTCTGCCTTCAGGACCCTTGCCTTCCACTGGCCTTCACTTCCCTTGGGGGTCTTCTTGCTTTCTTGGATCTTCTCGTGCCTTTGATCCTGATTCATGTGTTCCTGAACTCAGCTCCTGAACCCTGTTCCTGTCAGCTGCTGAGCCCAGTCTGGAACTTTGCCAGTGCCTGCACAGCCTCAGTGGTGACAGTGATGTAATTGCCATCGGGGGGGGCTGGGTTTGATACTGGTTTTGTGTATATTTGTATAGATCCCATTTTATTATTATTATCTTCATTAAAGCTGTTCTAGTTTTCTTCTCTAATCTGGAAGCATCTCTTTCATTCCCTTCCTCTCCTATTTGGGAGGGCAGGGGGCTATAAGTCTCTCTCCCTTATTCTCTTTCTCTTGCTCTATTTGGAGGGGGGAAGAGGGGTTAACAGAGAGCGTCTGTTGTAGGGCTGGAGGATTGAACCCAAACATCGACATGAGCACAGTAAGTTCTGATCAAGTGTGCTCTCTAAGCGGCAATTCAGCAAATCTTCTTTTCACTGTATTTTTCCCTTGTAAGGCTAAAGTCCATGCAAATTAGTTCTTAGCTGGGTTGTCAGGTGAAGTGTATTGAAAACATAAAAAGAGCAGCTTCCAGCTCCCCTTCCAGCTCTACATTATGCTCAGCACTTCCTTTCTGTACACTAAATACCTCTGAGCCTCTCAGCACTAGCCATGCTTTAACACTTACAGGCTATGGCACTGAGAGAGGTAGAAGACAGAACAAGGACATTTTGACCACAGCACAAACCAGACTTTGCTCCTCTGAGATGTAGTTACCTTAGCCTGTTGTAGCCTTTGCCTCAGAAGAGTCCTGCTGTAGCCTCCCAGGCCCACACTGCACCTGATGAAACCCCCACTACACTGAATCTGCTAAAGATATTTTGAAATTCTCTACCTCAACCATGATGCAAAGTCTGCAAATCTGGTGCTGGCAGATTTTGACTCAGGAGTAGGATGCGGCCCTTATCTCAGTAAAGGATTGCACTTTATTGCAGATATGTGGCACAGGGATCTAGCTATAAGATATAAGATGATAAGGTTCATATAAGATGAACCTTATGAGGTTCAACAAGGCCAAGTGCAGGGTCCTGCACCTGGGCCAGGGCAACCAGCATTATCAGCATAGGCTGGGAGAGGACATACTGGAGAGCAGCCCTGCGGAAAAGGACTTGGGAGTGCTAGTGGATAAAAAACTAGATATAAGTCACCACTGTGCAAATGCAGCCCAGAAGGCCAATCACATCCTGGGCTGCATCAAGAGAACTGTGGCCAGCAGATCAAGAGAGGTGATTCTGCCCCTCTACTCTGCCCTGCTGAGACCTCACCTGGAGTATTGCGTCCAGTTCTGGAGCCCCCAGCACAAGAAAGATGTGGATGTATTGGAGCGTGTCCAGAGGAGAGCCACCAGAATGATCAGGGGAATGGAGCATCTCTCATATGAAGACAGGCTGAGAGAGTTGGGGCTGTTCAGCCTGGAGAAGAGAAGGCTCCGGGTCGACCTTATACTGACCTTCCAGTACCTGAAGGGGGCCTACAGGAAGGCAGGGGAAGGTCTGTTCACAAGGGTTTGTAGTGATAGGACAAGGAGTAATGGTTTTAAGCTAGGAAAAGATAGATTTAGGTTGGATATTAGAAAAAAGTTCTTTAACATGAGGGTCATAGAGCACTGGAACAGGCTGCCCAGAGAGGTGGTGGAGGCCCCATCCCTGGAGTCATTCAAGGTCAGGCTTGATGAGGCTCTGAGTAACCTGACCTAGGTAGATGTCCCTACTTGTGTAAGGAGGTTGGACTAGATGACCTCTAGAGGTCCCTTCCAGCCTGAAACATTCTATGATTCTATGATTCTATATTAGTTCTTCCACTTCCTTGAGGAAGTCCCTAGACACTTTGAAAATCACCATTGGAATATTTCTAATCTTAAGCATATTTTTCACAACTGATTCAGCACCTGCATTTCCTCCACTCTGTTGCAGTGTTGGGTAGCCTGAATGGTTATTGGTTGCTCTTTGCTCATAATGGTCTTTATGACCATGAATTCATATTCATGAATTCATTATGGTCTTCACCACTCACAGTGAGTCTTCTATTCACATAGAGACAGAACAATTCTTCACCAGACCACCAACCCACAGCTTGTCAGAAACCAAGGTCCCTCTTCTAAACCATCACAAAAGACTAGCAAACATGAACAAGGAACCTGTCCAGGGAAAAGAAGTGGCAGTGTGTGAAAGGTGTGTTGTGTACCTGCAGGTACATTGTGTGTGCTTCATTTATGAGACTGTCCTACCTCTCTCAGACACCTGCACTCTTTGCCTCTCAGGGCACCCGTCAGAGCTGAAATCTGGCTCAGGGAGAGCAGAGCTGTAGCCATGAACCCACAGGAATGGGCCCTGCTTCATCCCTGTCCTATACACAGATGCAGTCTCTCTTCAAGGCAGGGCCAATCAGAGACACAACACTGCAGTCCAGGACATGAATGGTGTAAACAGTAGAAACTCATGGAAACGCCAAGAAATATCTCCCAGATAACCCAGAATCTCCCAGATCTCTGGTCACAGTGGATACCTGTGGAATGACAGAGGCATTGCAGGAGTGTGTAAAATACATGCAGTCTGTAGTCCAGCCTAGAATGTCCTCAAGAATCCCCACACCAGGAACAGAGGATAATACCTAAATATTCTTAATGGTATGGGACCTGGTTGCTTTATTCATTACTTCCCTTTTATGTTCTGCCACAAAACCTGAGTTCAGAGGAGTTATTTGCTCCCTCTGTTGCTGTTGCATGGGACCTGTTAGTGTAGTGTCTCCAGAGGGGACCTTTGCTCAGGGAACCTATTCCTCATGTGACACTCTGATGTCTTCGTTTGTCAGAAGGACTGCTAACTGCAAGCTTCTATGATTTTATGGCATTTCTTAGAATTCATTTTAGAAGTTACTTCTGTTTATATTTTGTTTGTATACCTGCTGAAAAGATAGCATTTAGTCATCATCTCTTCTGGAGACAGCTGCTTCATAAAAAATATAATAAATACATTCCAGAAACACTGTACACTTTTCTTATTTTGATGATGGTGTGTGTGTATATATATGTATATATATATATATATATAAAGCAAACCAAGAATTCTGTCATGTTGAGATCATAACGGATGAGTTCATGACTTCATCTTTTTTTAATAGGTCTTCTTGGTTTTGAAGTATCTAACAAGTTTTAGAAAATGAAAAAGACAAAGCTAAGGGGCATTTTGGCACTGCTGCATGTATATAGCTTTTACCCTGCATTCATGCTTGCCACTGAAACATTCCATCTTTGTAGAAATGATATGAGCACTTTGCTTTGTTGATGTAGTACACTACCTAATGTATCGAATGAATGAGGTATCAGGTGGCATTATAATAACACAGCACATCAGCAGAGCTAGCTGTCTCTATAATTAGGTCTTGCATCATTACATCAGAAAACAATCAGAATGCTGCTTGAAAGACGGCACTATAGGAAGGAAGAAAAAATCCTGAAGTGTGTTTAATAAGAATTCACAGGATGAAAGTAAACCAAAATATACTGATAGCATCTGTTACATGAGGCAAGATAGAAGTTCTAGCCCTCCATAAGCATGAAGCCTCTTGAAACAAATCCTATAGCATCTCATTAACTATCTGGCATACACTACATTTGCTTAAGATATGTATAGTTTTAGCCTCCAATTTATATTAGCTCCATTAAAGTAGCTTATGCTTCCCTCTTTTCTTCCTTGATCAGCTGAACTGATTCAAGAATCAATTTGCCCACAGAGAGGTTTTACCATATGATCATGTACTGTTGAGAATGATATTTCAGTTTTTGCTTAACGGCTAAATAGCAAGGAGAAAAATGAAAATATCTTTCAAATTTGTGCTGTATCTTTCACCAGAAGTAGTGATATTTTGCAATCTAGGGACCAAAGTTAGGAGTATAAGCACACAAGCTTTTCTACATAACATTTAGTGGTGAATGAAATTCATTAGCCAGCTGGAAAGGAATTTCTATCCTTCTAATGAGGTAATCAACATTTCACCAGGTCTGGAATCAACAGGGTCACAAGTTTATCTAAAAAAGGCAATGGAAGATGGTGTCTGCAGAGAATATCATCCCAATCCCTCAAAAACAGAGGGAAGATATTATGAGTCTCTTACTGGCGTATTCCATCTCCTGATCTAGTCTGAAATAGCTCAGGTGCACTGCCAACACTAAGTTCTCACCCTTGACCATGAACAATTCATTCACATTTCATTTTTTTCTTACTGAGTACAGCATGAAGCTGCAACAAAGCCATCTTTCCTTCTTCCTCTCCTTCTGCATTAGCCATTTTGCATATTGTGTCTTCCCTGACTCTTGTTTTCAAGGAGAAAATCTGACTCAGACTATGTACAAATAACTCCAGAAGTAAATGCAAAACTGCAATAAATTTTATTGAGAACCAGAGATTTATCAGCTGAGAGTTGCTCTTGTCATCGCACTCTCAGAGGAATGAGCAGGAAGAAAAATGCACAGGCAAACCTGAATGATTCATGCACGCAAAATTCCCAGTGCAACAAGGCCTTTAGAGGATTGTAGCCTTCTAGCTGAAACATGCATGGAACTGCAGGGACCTGGGCAAATGTGACAGCCTTTTTTCTTCTCTGGCAGTCTCTTTTCCCTCCTCCTGTCAGCAATTTGGCTGGCTTGGGCTGGGAGCCACGGTACCACTGGGAGCTCAGTGCTGGCTGCGCATTACTCCAGTCCTGAGATGTGGGGGAAGGCGATTACTGAGCTATCATCCACTGCCCAGGTTCCAACAGATTCATGCTGTAATTGGTTGCTCTCCATCCAGTCCTCCACTTGACACCATTGTTCTCACCACAGTCCTGCAATACTATGTGTTGGCTGCACATAAAATTTCTACTCTCGCTGCCTGTGTGGGCGGTCTTAATGTCTCAGATTCATTTCTCACACAGTCTTTTCATTTGCTGGCCAGATTTGGCCATTATAACTCATTTTACCCCTTTAAATAGAACCCCCACTGCACCATTTTGTCTCTTTTTCCATTAAAGTCATGTCTGGAGGAGTCCTTGGACCATCACTTGCCTTTAGCAAAAAAGGATGGAATAAAACTCGGTTGTAAAAGCAAGCTACTGGCAGCTCATATCCCGACTGCCACTGAAACTACCTTTCAGCTGCTTTTACATTTCTCAGTCTTGAACAAAGATGCTGTGACTAATATTTTAATACATGTAAATGAACATATTGGAGTGACTGGAAACTAACATTTGCAATATGCTTGCCAAAGAAATTGTTACCAACACTCAGCTTATAACAAGAACTCTAAGCTACATTTGCAACATACTTTTTACTTTTCAATGCAAAAGACTCTGGTCAGATTTAAGATACAGCACCATCTTATGGATATTTCTGTAGAGATTAATGAGTGCAACTGTTTTTCTGCTGGCAAAAATGTTTATTTACTAATAAAACATAGCAAGGCAAAATTATCCATCATTGTGCTCTTCCTTTGACTTGTGAAAATTCAAAATGAGCTCTCGGAATGGGAAAGGACATTGTTCTGATACACACTGGCTAATTTTCCATAAGTCTATGATCAGGATGCCAGCTTCCAATAAGTACTAAAATTTCATGTAAGAGATCTTAAAACCCTTGAGATTCATTTCTTAATCATGATATTTAAAAACACATTTAAATCTAATTTTATTTGTCTCTTGGTTTCTAGGCCATTAAAATGATGTAAGGTCACATTTTCCAGTTTCCTCTGCAATTTTAAGTAACAGTATCTTTTTCCAGTTTTCCTTCTGTGACAGTTTAAGTTCATTTCTATTCTGATGATTCCAGAAGCTCCAGAAAAAAAGACACACATCAAGATAGCAGGGACTGGCAACCCTGTTAACTCCCCACTACTTAAGGAATCCCTTAACTAAAGCAGGTCTAAATGCTCACTCTAATTTCATGCATTTTTAGTCACAAATGTCATAAAGAATCTTTTGTGTGAGTAAGAGCCAGATCCTACCTTTCTTCCTTCCATCAGCATTACAAAACTGTAAACAAATTCAATTTATTTGTGCCATTTCTCACCTGACAAGCAAAGCATTAGCTGAGTTTAATGCTTTCTTTGCCAACGTATTATATAAAGCACGGGAGACCATTGAATGCTCCAACTCATCAACAGGGACCTTATACCCAAACCCTGACTCCCTCTATTAGTGCAGATCTGATTACAGAGAAAGGACATATTATCGCTTAAAAAGAAGAAGAAGCCACTTTGGGAACGCATGTAAGCATGTGTTTAACCATAAATCTAGGTTTTAGTCTCATTAAACTCAGCAGTCTTAAAGTTTTGTAGGTACTTGCTTGACTAGAGTTAAGTTTACGTGTAAAATGAAGTATCTTCCTCAATGGTGGAAAAAGCATATGTAGGATGTATGTCTGTGTGTGTATCACACTCAAATATTTTAAATTACATTACTGTTATCAATTATGTTTATTATAAATTATTATAAAACACAATCTAAAATTCTAGTTGCCTAGGAAATTAAGTAACAACACAGTACATATAGTGAAATGCTAGGAGCTTTGAAACATTAATTGATTTCCAGAATAACTTACATCTGGGATTTTGTTTCTCTAGGAAGCACAGGCCTCAAAAATCCTATTAGACTGTGTCCTTGCAGCCTTCCTGAAATGTCACCACTGAGGGTCATAGAAGGAGAAAGGTCTTCTTTGTCTTAGGCCGTTAATAGCATGCTGCTGGCTTCTCACACGCTGGCCCATTCCAGGACACTTACAGCTCTGTGATTTACAATAAACATCTTAAACTCCACTGGAAACCCATGGACAGTCAGTACAGCATCCTGATAATGGATAACAGTGTTGAGGCTTCACATGGAAACAGTAAGATCACACCTTCATCAGATGATCAGGCAGGTGGTTCTGGAGATCAAAAATCCAGTTGCAAAACCTTAGTAGCAACAAATGGCAGGTGAATTTGGCATAATTCCTGCCATTTCATTTTGCTAACTTCCCATTTAACATTAATCTCATCCCATGATTTAGCAACCATCCCCACAGGCTGTAATCCAAAGCACCGATTGCAAGATGCAGAACAGCAGAAAGAAAATATATTTGTATTTGTAGTTTGCCTTTGGAATTAGTTTAACACAAATATTTAAACACATTCAATATGAAGAAAGTGTGTCATCTTCTGCTTGCATTATCCATTGTTAAGTCAAATATCTTTCAATAAACTTGTATTGAAGCACATGCTTTAGTCTATGACTCTACTCTCTTCAAATTAGTTTTTTTTAAAAAGTAGAATTAAATTAAAACAGATGAATGAATTGAAAAACGTAGACGCCAGAACACTACAAACACAGTTCCAGTAATGACAGTGGAAAGATGACAAAATGCTCAAGAGCCAGTTTGACTCTGTAAAAAGATGGATACAGCCAAATGCAGTAGTACCATGCCCAAGGTCTCAGGAATCCAGGATCCCAAATCATAATATTGCCTTTAAAATAAGTAGATCTGGAAAAAGACAGACTTACACTGCACTCTTTGTAGCCACCTCCTTTTTGACAAGGCATGACAGCCACTTCAACCTCCCTCCACAAGTGCAAGGGTTTTTAGGAGGAGGGGTGGGAATATGAAAGCTGAATTCTCACTTGATATAATAACTGCATTTGATGATGTTAAAGATAACATACCTCGATACTATTAAGATTGTGGCAAATTGCATGAATAATGCAACTTCATGTTGCATTTAACCAAAAATTTCTCTGAAAAAAGAATCCTTGGGTGACTTGTGAGGAACAAACTGGACTGTAATAAATCTGCACTGAAACTGTACTACAACAGCTATATTGAAATCAGACCTTCAGCTAACCCAAGGCATCATGTTAGAAGACTAAGAGGCTGAGAGCATGAGAAAGCAGATAATTTTCACATGGTGATGCAGAGAAAAGGGTACAATGTCACTTCCACTTACATGGTTGAAATTACTGGGCTGGTTCAAAATAAAATTTAAAGAAATATTTTAGTCAAGTCTAGCCACAGAACAGTAATTAAAAAATGAGTGAGTGATTAAAAGATGGTTCCAGCTCGCTAAGCCTAAAAATATCCCCTTCAGAAGGGATATAAGAAAGTCTTCTAAATGATAAATCCAGACACTAACAAGACTTCTCTTATCCCTGGTTTTAAAAATGATTATGTCCTGGAATATCCAACTAGCAACTTCATTCAAGTTCAAATAAAGGGTAGAGTTTAGGAGCCTCTGGAAAATGAATGGTAAAAAGCCCACTGAAGTGAAAAAGGGGTTATTTTTGTCATCAGTGGACTTTGAATCAAGTCCTAACTTATCAGGATTTACATTCAAAACATGGACAACTGGGTACAATTAGACAGCTTTTCAAAGTGGCATAATCACAGTGACGAGCTTTCTGCCCTTCCCAGAGTGCAGCCTTTGGGTATGCTCATACAGCTGCCTCTATCTGTATTCCCTGCAACATTTTTCTGTGTAATAAAGTACATAAGCTCTTTCCAAGGAATTCTTCTAGAAGAAAATATATTAAATTCAAGCTCACCCATAGGCATCTGAGCAGATTTTGACTGTCTGAGTACTGAAAATGCAGATTTCAACCATGACAGCAGGGATTCTTTTTGTTTTGACCATATGCTGTAAAAGGTCTGCCAATGTGTTCAAACACTTCTTCCATCACAAAACAGAAAATTACCATATATCGCTCCATAAGGGTTTGAACCAAGCTGGTTTCCTTGCATGCAGTAGGGAGACCTGGTCATAACCACAAGGTTCTCATGTTGCCATTTCAAACTCTTGAAGAAATTTCCATACACTCTGATCATCCTTGCAGAATGGCTTGATTAAACAGCTAATCTTTTTTTTTTTTTTGCCATCTAGGAATACTTCCTTTACATGAATCATTTAGCATATGAGTTAATGACTCTCTGTATCATTTATTTCATTATCCAGAATTTGACAAAACAAACATTGACTCTGGCTGGTTTTCTAGACATTGGGATACCAATGCTTACAGTTAATCTGTTTTCTTTTCCAGAAGGTTGATTCTCCACTCATCAGTCAATGTGGCGAAGAATAGGGCCGTGTTAAATGACAGTTCATTTCCATAACAAATGGAATGGAAGAATGAAAAGGACATTGTCAATCCACCTGCACTCCAGCATATGCCTTAAAGGAAGACAAATTAATTGTAGGTGACTACACTGAGACTGAAGTCTAGAGCTTAGAACAAACAAGAAAGGATCTCCCTGAACTATGCAAGCAGCTATCCATCGCACAATGGCTCTGAGCTCATAGCTGGCAAGAGACTAAAAACTCCTTCTCTTGCTCTTCCCCCAGAAACTCCTAGTCACCGTCCCCTCTCATTCCTGTTCTCCTGTCTGCAAGACTGGCACCAAGCTCCAAGGCAATGCTGAAGGGAGAAGAGTGAGTCACTTGGTCTCCACTGCTCCAGCACAAAAAGCGCCACAACTCCTTGGTAGGAGCAGATCCAGCAGTGGCTCCTGGAAGAGGGATGGAGCCTGGCTCATTGCATGCCCCACCTCTGCTTGCCTCCCTGAAAACCCACCCTTGGCTTCCTTCTCCACAACCTAGTATCAGGTGGAGAACCAGGTCAGGCCCCTTTTACAAATGTCTTTTCTTTTCAGCATAAAAATGGATATTATGTTGGTGGTGGTGGATTTTTTTTTTCAGATGAGCCCCTCCTTCACCCAGAGAGATTCTCCCTCAGGGTCTTTGCCTCCAATACAGGGAAAGCTCTTAAGGTCTACCCTTGTCTAGAGTGAGCAGAACAGCTCCTATAAGAAAGGGAGTGGAGACAAAGTGCTTTCGTCCTCCTGTCTGCTCAAGAATTGAGAAAACACTGGGCAAGCCGGGCAGGGATGGGGTTTGGGATCTTTCAAGCAGCAATAACAGGCTCTAGGCTACATGCTCCCATACTTGGCACAAGTTTCCAGAATGCAAGGCTTAAGGTGACATAAAGATAAGCTTTCTGAATTGAAGGAGTTTGGTATTGAAACTGTTTTCCTAAGGAGATGAAATAGAAGGTAATAAGAATGAGGTTAGACAAGCATCAGCCATGAATGAGTTCGGTGTAGTGAGTCAGAAGTACAATCCCAGTAACTTCTTAAGATCCTTTTGAAGCCTACTTCCTGTTACTGTTTATAGACCTGAACAAGGCTCCAGCAAGCACATTCCTCTGGAGATGCAACAGGATCCACTGGAACTCACTAGCAATGTCTGGCTGTGTCACATGTGCAGCGTCTGTATTGTCCCATAACAGATACCACATTCCACTCTATTGCTCACAAGACCCTGCACTGCTCACATTAGCAAGTTTTGTGTCATCTGAGCTTGCTGAGAAACCAACTATTTTAGAAAGCACTAACAGTCCCTTGTAAAAATAATGCTACCTGTGTGTTAATGATAACAACCACATGAAGTATTAATGTGTTATGGCTAAACAATAGCGACTTTATGGCTCTGTACATGTTTTGATGTTGCTAATTCAGAAGTTCATTAACCTGTAACAAGACCAATTCTAAGATTTCCACTGGCATTATTAAACTAACAGGACAACAGGCTCTGTGGTGGGTATGGTCCTAACATCTTTCACCAATCAAGACAGGTTGCAGGGTAGAGAGCTTTCTTGTGGGAAGAAATATTCCTTTAAGAAAAATGGATTTGGATATTTCTTTAAAATTTTAAAGGAGATATCAATGTTACTTTTTCAACCCTACACTGGAAAATCAGACTGCCTTAACTACTTGAGCTTAAGGTGTGGAGAACAATATGACATTTCAGAGACAAGGCTACCCTGAATCAAATTAATTCAAATATCTCCATCTTTTAGAATAGCTTTTAGTACTAAGTGATGATGTGACATAAATTTTAATCTGTCCTCTTAAGCAATAACCTACTCATTACATTGATGCCGCACAGCTTGTGAGTAATGTAGTGCCTCCAAAATGTCAGAGCAGGACACATGATTAGCATTTTCTCATATATTTCTGTACATTTACATACATATGCATGAACTAAACCTGAGCTACAAAACTGGAAACGATGCATGGAAATACTTGGCTCTAAATCAGTGTTTTTCTTTATATGGATCAGCTATTGACACCAATTGCCCTGGTCAGCTGCTCTTGGGGACTCACCCGAGGAGAGGATGGGAATTTCTCTTAAGGGCTAGAAAAGCTAGTTAGGATTCAAGCATGTGGACATTCTCTATTCCTCCTTATGCACTTGTCTGAGACCAATCTAGCTCATGAACTCTGGCATCCAGTTCTGCACACCAAAAGGAAGTATCAGGACCTAAAGGCCATTTTGTTTAATGATTGCTCTTACGGAGTCAAATCAATGGAATAGTTTGGGAGGAACATTTTCCTAAGCTCTGCAATTCTGGTACAGATCAGTGGAGCAAAGGTGTTTGATTTAAGTAGGAGCAGACTATATTCGATCATTGTCTGCAAATGTAAGAGGTTGTGGTGGACAAGAAAGACTTAGCTTGCAGCTGAGTAGCAGCATGATGATGACTGTAAGAGTACAACAATTCATGATATGTCTTCTCCACCTTCTAAGACAGTGAATGTTCTGCCACTTGCTTGCATGGTTGAGAGGACCAAAAAATAAATCCCATATTTTCAGGCATCAGAAAGAAGCTGTGTGAATATTTATGCAGAGTCTTCGACCACTCATACGGTGCTCTAGTGAGACCCACTATGAAGTAAGCATGTGGCAAGCCTGGTTTTCAAGGAAAGCTCTGTTTATTTTGTCGATGCAATCTGAAGAGCTCTGTTCATGGCAACACTTAGTTATTACTGCCAAACCCATTTTAGGTGTGGCCAACACCTCAATGTTACTTAGTGATCTCTTTCTACAAAAGTCCCACGCAAATACTTGAATCTGTACGGAATACCTGAAATTAATGTAGAGGTACCATCTGACATGCCTCTGGGAGAAATGCACTCCTGAAATTAAATTAGTTTATATTCCAGAAATGAAACTTCCAGAAATTTTAGCCACTTCCTGCAAACTCTTCACAAAGGAATAAAACAATCTGCTGCATGGAAGAGCTGTAGGACTGGGAAATATATCAGCTACGCATAAACTTCTCACACCACAGAGGTGAGCCCTGCACACCGGGCTCACAAATGCTCCTAAATTTATCATTATGAAGATCTACTGGATGCTGCTCATCATTAAAAGAATGCAAGCTCTTTTGCACTTTAAAACTTATATGCTTCCAGGTGGATTGTAAATCCACATTACCTTTTCCATAGACCTGTATAGCATCTGATTTGATAATCCAGTGCATTAGGGAAAAATAGTACAAGAACTGTCTAAACTGACAATGCACTGCATGAAGCTAAAACTCATTACTGTGAACTACTGAGCCTCGAAACAATAATGAATTTTTTGACCAAAGACAATTTATAAGTGAATTACAAGGCACTGACTCTATAATAATAAATCTTCACTGAGCATAAATATGTTCTTATACACCTTATTTTTAGTCATGTTTTTCCAAATAAAGGATCTGAAAGCATAACTACAATTTTTATCTGCATCTTGAAATAAAAATCTTAGATCAGCTCAAAACTGAGTTTTTCTTACTGCTTCTTTTATTCCCTAAATAGAAAGCTTTATTGACAAAAACCTCATTTCTTTGCCATATGAAAAAGAACTGTCCAGTTCTTATCACCTACAAATTAAATTGGGTAAAATATAACATCTAAGCAGAAAAAATGGCACCTGAATGAGTGCAACTGTAAATAAATCTGTGCTGAGTTTGGACAAAGTTAAGAGAAAATACAAATAAAATGGGTTTGGTTAGACTATCTTCATGAGAAGTAATAAATGAATTTTCATTGTTGTGACTGGATTTTCTGAGCTTATAGGTATTTGAGTACAAACATTCTGCATTGACATTTGTGTACTTAACCATTTGAACAGCATTTGAAGACAAGCATCTGAGGAATTTAAGGACAGGCTCTGACTGATTCTTGCAAGACTGATACCACCAATATTTGATGGCAGCATTATTAGTAAAGTAGACAAAGGGGATTCAGGAAGGGTGGCCTTTGTGCTGTGCTTAAAATATAAAAGAAGATTCTCTACATTTAAATGCACAAGACAAAAAAAAATAGCACCAAGGACTACTCAAATACTGCTAGATGAGAGTAGTTTTATAGAATGGAAACACAGAATATCAAATAAAGTGTTGTGTTAAAAGTAGCTGCAGAAGGTGTTTGTCCTAAGCTGTTAGATATGCTGATAGATACTGTCAATTTGTTTTATCGATGCAGTCAATTCAAAGTTGAGAACATTCTATTTTGAGCCTAGTCTGATAGAAAACAAAATCTAAATTGTTCTTGTTTTTATCTTTTTCTCCAAATAAGGAGATACAGTGAGAAAACATTAGGCCTGAAAGCAAAGTACAAGACTTTTGCTGCCGTGCTAAAGGTCCTTTGCATGCTACTCTAGGGAAGGCATTTTAAATTGATGTTTTAAGCGGTGGAAGAAAGCAAATAGCACTCTTATCTTTAGTAAAGGTAAGAAAAAAGAACTCCAGGCTAGTCAGCCTCACCTTGATCCCTGGGAATATGATGGAGCAAATAATCCTGGACATTATTTCCAAACATATTCAAAGCAAGAAAGTGACTGGGAGAAGCCAGCATGGATTTATGGAGAAGAAATCATGCCTGACCAACCTGATAGGCTTCTATGACCATATGACTGTCTTGGTGTATGAGGGGAGAGCAGGAGATGTCATTTATCTTGACTTTAGCCAGGCTTTCAACACTATCTGTCATAACATGCTCATAGACAAATTGATGAAGTACAGGGTAGATAAGTGGGCAGTGAAGTGTAGTGAAAACTAACTGAACTGTCTGGCCTGGAGAGCTGTGATCAGCATCACAAAGATCACATGGAAACCAGTCAGTAGTGTCATATCCAGGGACTGATACTGGGACCAATAGCATTTAACATTTCCATTAATGACCTGGATGATGGGACAGAGCACACTCTCTGACAGTTTGCAGACACCATGATCTTGGGAGGAGTGGTTGATACACCACATGGTTCTGTGACTGTTCAGAGAGACCTCAACAGCCTAGAGAAAATAGCAAAAAGGAATCTCAAAAAGCTGAAGAAAGGGAATTGCAAAGTCCTGCACCTGAGGATGGAAACCCCATGCACCAACACAGGTTGGTGACTGACAGGAAAGCAGCTTTACAGGAAGGTTTAGGTCCTGGTGGTCACCAAGCCAAACATGAGCCAGCAATGCACTCCTGCAGTAACGGAGGCTGACAGCCTTCTGGGCTTCATTAGGATGATGAAGTGCTGGGGCCTGAGTTGTGGACCCAGGTTGGAGTTGACCTGTGAAAGAGTCACAGCCTAGCAGAATGTTTTGATTTTCCTATTTGCTTCATGTTCCAGAGGCAGAACCTGGCCCACCTGTGTCTTTGTGACTCTGCCCTCACCCAGGTGGTTGTGGTTGGGGTGGTAGGTGAGGCCAGGATTATATTACCCAGGAGCCGATTAGTCAGAGGAGCTTCCTGTTGGGTGTGGCTTCTGTTGGGGCTGGTTGCCTCTTGCTGGGCTCTCAGTGGTATCCCTCCATGTGAAGGGCCATTGAGGGAGCCGTCTCTGTTTGTTGTGTCCAGCAGGTGATGCTGGCACCACAGTGGGCAGTGGAGGAGCTGGGCCCACAGGAACCTATGGCAGGATTGTTTGAAAGAAGACTTCTGAGGGGATGTTGCTGAGTTCAGTGTTGGCCTGTGTGATCAGGTAACTGATGGCAGCATAAAATGATGATGGCTGAACTAGTACAACAGATGAATGTCGCCAGCAGGTCAAGGGTGTGGTCCTTCCCCTCTTCTCAATGCTGGAGTGCTGGGTCCAGTCTTGGCAGTGTAAGAGGGACATGGATATACTGGAGCAAGTGAAAGACTGGGGAGGTGATTAAAGACTTGGAGCATGATAGCCACGTGGAGAGGCTGAGAGAGATGGGATTGTTCACTGTGGAGAAGAAGAGGCTCAGGGGAATCTTCCCAATGTATTTAAATACCTGATGAAGGGGAGTACACAGAGCCAGACTCTTCTCAGTGGTACCCAGGAAAGGACAAAAAGTAATGGGCACAAAATGAAATTAGTTGTGTTTAAACATTAGAAAAAGATTTATTTTTTTGTTTTTTTCACTGTGGAAGTGGTCAGACACTGGCACAGATTGTCCAGAGAGATTATGGAGTCTCTATCCTAGCAAATATTCAAAACCTGACTGGACTCAGCCTGGACAACCCGCTCAAGGTGACCCTGCTCTGGGGGTTTGACTAGATAATCTAAGAAGGTCCCTGCCAATCTCAACAACTCTGTGATTCTGATATGAAGCATGAACGAAAACAAGAGATATCTCCCTTCCAAAAAGGTGCAAGCAGCTAGTGGAGCAAACAATCTTTTCTATAAAGAAGAGTTGTGTAATCTAATGTAGGATAACATGATTGTCCCAGCCTTAATGCAGTAGTAGTTGTAAGATGACACCGCTGGACTGAGACATTACATTTAAGAATGTTTAGGACTTGACTGTTTTGAAGTTTCACAGAGTCCATATCCCAATTGATGCTTTGCATATCTTGGTGGCAAGTTTTTTTATACTGTTACTTTATGAGAATAAGTTACTGCAAAAGGCACCCATGAATCTGAGTGCACATTGCATTCCTCTTAGTGAGAAAGTAGTTTACAGTAACCAGTTCCATATTTTTTATGGAACTATCTCTTATCTACTACAGGACTAGCACTACTTGCAATGATACACTGGGAACACAAGCAGTAGCATGAGACTGGTGGTGGTGGTACACACAGAAACTGGCCTTAGCAATTCCAGCGCTAAGGAAATGTGACCAGATATGTTCAATAGGTTGACATTCATACTTTTCCCTTTCTGCATTTCACAAATTTTGCCTACTATTATCAGTTAATATTAAGGACATGAGCCAACCGTGTAAATAATCCACCTATTTTTATGTGACAGCTACACTTAGCATCTAAACTAGGGAGAAAGCCAGTGTGGGTCTCCCTCCACCTCATTCCCCAGGTAGAGATTGAGAGGCAGAACCCAGGCTCCTAATGCTCTGTGCTGTCATCTAGCCAACAGCTGCTGCCCACAGCAGGAGGGACTTCACCTTCGGGGAGCTGTCTCACTCAGGAGATAACTGCTGGCTTTAAAGATAAATTCCAAAATCTCCTACTGAAGGGCTGAGTACTTCAAAATACTGGTAATGGACTAGAGCCTGTCACCACTCTAAAACCCAGCCCAGCTCCTACAGTGAGCACTGGGTAGGCCTTCTGAGTTTGTGAGTTTCCCTTCAGGGCTTTGAAAACTTGCCACTGCTAATGAGCAGAGGCCCAGAGCTGTGAGGGGCGAGCCTCCATTGCTGTCGTTTTAAAGCAGATAGAGGGATGCTGCCTTTCTGTGAGCCAGTCCATCCGTCCAGCCTTTGTCCTCCCGATCTCTGATCCTTCCCCCTTCAGCAGGTTCCCAAGTCCTCCCTGGTAGCGTCACCACCATGCATGGGTGTGTAGGGAGCAAGAGAAAGACTTGTTGACTGACGTGATCTGACGTGCCTTCCTC
Source organism: Eurystomus gularis (assembly GCA_013400335.1). Taxonomy (NCBI): domain Eukaryota; kingdom Metazoa; phylum Chordata; class Aves; order Coraciiformes; family Coraciidae; genus Eurystomus; species Eurystomus gularis. The sequence goes on from VZZY01008158.1 coordinate 50,129, forward strand.
TCCTCAAGGCTACCTTTCCGTGGGGCCCTAATCCAGAAATGTAGCTCTTTTTAAACTTCATTTCAGCGAGTGCTAATGGTAGGCTTTCCCATGTTTCTCACAGCCTTAACTGTGAAGATAAACATTCTGAATACGAAGATGGCGGGATCTGCAGGCAGCCTGGACCAACGATTTCAGACAGGAGTGAACGACCTGTTGGCAGCAGCACGGTCCCCTCAAGGGAAGCGTCCTGCGAGCGCAGTGCCCAGTCCGGCACCAGCCCTCTCACCTCAGGAAGGTTCGGTTTCGGTGGCTCCTTTTTCTAGGGCCACTTGAGACGTCTCTCGATTTCGCCCCACGCTACAGGTCAGAGGATGCCAGCGAGCTCGGGGTGGGCACGGCCCCCGCTGGCCCCTCCCAGCACGGCGTGTCGCCGGGGGGTGTGTGTGTCTGAGAGGGGCCGGCTGGCGAGCGGCGGGCGCTTTTCCCACGGCCCGGGACGC